>VWZD01013584.1:287921-314894 GCA_013396695.1 Sakesphorus luctuosus
CGCGATCCGCCGCGACAGGCGCGATACACGCGACAGGTGCCACGCGCTCCCGCCCCGCGTGCCCCCGCCCCGCACGTCCCCGCCCCTTCCCGCACCCGCGCCCGGCGGAAGTGGCGCACGCGGAAGCTGCGGGAGCGGCCGGCCCGGGTCCGGCAGGGAAGCACCGGCACCGCCGCAGCCGCAGGGATGTTGCGCGGCCTGGGCAGCTGGCTCGGGCTGGAGCGGGCCGGGGAGGAGCGGCTGTTGCCCGCCGGCAAGGGGAGCAGCCCCGAGCAGGAGCAGCAGCAGCAGCAGGAGGAGGAGGAGGAGGCCGGTCCGGCCGCGCAGGAGCAGGACCAGGGCGAGCTGCAGGCGGACTCGGAGGCGCTGCTCAGCCAGGCCAAGGGGCTCGGCAGTGAGTGTCCAGGGCTGCTTCACACTGTCAGGCGAGGCAGCGGCTGCAGTCGTTGCCATCTCTTTCAGAGCAGTTATCNGGATGCCAATGACCATTTTGGAATCTGGAAGCAGGATTCACCTCTTCCAGCTTATACACCAACATAAAAGCTAAGCACCTGTGTTGTCCCAAACAGGTTCTTCCACCCAGTGCACAAGAGGCCGATCCACACACAGGGTCGAGGTATCTGACTGATTTACAGTTCTGTGCAGAAAGGGGTGCTGGGTGGCAAATCCACAAACCCAGCATGACCTCTACCAATTCATGATTTATACATTTTGGCAAACAAAGGCACTAATGTTCATTGGCTACAAGTTACATTTCTCCACCCCATCTGAAATAGGATGATGTGTTCCTCATCCATAACTGAATTCACATTGCATTCAGGCAGCTGTGGAGGCTGATCTCTGGAATGATTTTTGAACAATGACAACATGGCTCACCACAGAGCAAAAACTCTGGGGTCAAGAAAATCTCTCCTTACTTAATGACCCATTTCATCTGAAACAACACAGAAAAGCTCGAGATCTAATGGCATTCAGTATAAATCAAAGAAAGCACTACAGTTCTTCAGCTGCTGGTAGTAAGAAGCTGCTAGTGAATAAACACTGTAGTTCTTCCTTTTACTACACTGAAATAACATAAATAAGGCCTGGATTTCAGGAGACTGAGCTCAGGAATGTAACAATGCTTGTTATCAACCCTCTTAAATTTCTTGATACTACGAATTAATAAACTACTATTTGCTTGTCAATACAGACAAAAGGAAGACCACAACCATTAGAAGTGTTTAACTCAGGAGAAAAGGATGATCAGAAATTAATTTTTCCCTGTCATTTAATATGTCATTTTTCTTATAGCATAGAATTTAAGATTCAGAGCCTACTCTCTCAGTTTCAGACTATTCCTTCATAAGTCAGCTAATGTACTTGTCACACTTCATAAACACCTAAGACACTTTCAAAGCTGTCTTCAGGAAAAGAGGGCGCGTAATTTCAACAAGTATAGATCTTGAGTACGTGCCAGTTCGGAACTCCTAAACCTTGTTTACAGAAACAAAAATGCCGCTCGCTCGCTGTGATTTTAGGAAACAAACAGCGATTTCCCAACAGCTTCAGGAAACGCGATGTTTACTTGCAACCAGAACCAGAGAACTCCGGGTGGTTTCGGAAGTCACTTGTAAAAGGAGTGGGAAATAAGGCAGGGAGAGCTGAAAGCGACCACTGGAACAAATCGTTTCTCCGGGAACTGGCACAGGAATCTCTCTGTCCAGCCTCATCCCCAGGGCTGCCGCTCCCGCCCGTGCCGGCCCGCGGGAGCCTCGGGGCGCCGCGCCCGAGCCGGGAGAGGCCTCCGACTTACGCAGGTGCCACGGGCGGGCGCTCCGACCGGGGGCCGGGGGCCGAAACCTCCGAGCGGGGGCCCGGCGGCCGAGCGCTCCGAGCTGGGCCGCCGGACCGCAGCGAGCCCCCGGGGGCGGCGGCGGTGCCGGGACAGCCGCAGGGGAGGCGCCTCCGAGTGCAGCCCGCGGCCTCCCGCCGGGGCNGGCGCACGCGGAAGCTGCGGGAGCGGCCGGCCCGGGTCCGGCAGGGAAGCACCGGCACCGCCGCAGCCGCAGGGATGTTGCGCGGCCTGGGCAGCTGGCTCGGGCTGGAGCGGGCCGGGGAGGAGCGGCTGTTGCCCGCCGGCAAGGGGAGCAGCCCCGAGCAGGAGCAGCAGCAGCAGCAGGAGGAGGAGGAGGAGGCCGGTCCGGCCGCGCAGGAGCAGGACCAGGGCGAGCTGCAGGCGGACTCGGAGGCGCTGCTCAGCCAGGCCAAGGGGCTCGGCAGTGAGTGTCCAGGGCTGCTTCACACTGTCAGGCGAGGCAGCGGCTGCAGTCGTTGCCATCTCTTTCAGAGCAGTTATCAAAGGAGTAGCGTCTCCCTAAATAATCTCTTCTGTTGGCGCTGTGGGAGACGGGCTCTGTATAGAGTAGGTTTGTCTGTATGGAGGAATGTACTTCACGAATTGGGAGGGAGGCGTGTGTGTGATTTTTTTTTCATAGGAAATTAATGGGGTTTAATGATTTTGTTGAAGTCGTCTGTAATAATAGAATCATAGAATGATTTGGCTTGGAAGGGACCTTAAAGATGATGTCGTTCCACCCCTCCTACCATGGGTGGGAACATCTTCCAAGACATCAGGCTGCTCCAAGCCCATCCATTCTGGCCTCGAGCGCTGCCACGGATGGGGCAGAGCTGTAATTTGCTACGAGTGAGATGCCTACTTTACTATAGATTAATAGATAAAATTCATCCAGAATACAGATCTATACTCCTTACTAAAGGGGCTTTTTTAATTGATGCTCTGAAACGCTGGATTAATATAATCTGAGAGGTTAATCTGAGAGGTTTCTTTACTGTGCTTTGTCTGGGGAGATCTGAACTGCAATAGTTTTGTGTGTGTAGTTTGGTCAAATACCTGCCCTGTCTTATTGTGGGAAACTGATTCTAATCTGCTAATCACTCTGATTGTTTAGGAAAGAAAAAGGGCTTTGAATTTGAGAGGAAGAGTAAGTGTTGACTGTTACCAATGAAAAGGTCTATCCCATAATTTGCTTTGGAAGCAAAAATCCATGGGTTCATTGCCTGTGATACCAGGGTGGAGTGTGGTGGAAAGCTTTTTTATGAAGATTTGAGCATCACTGTTTTAACAGATAACCCCTGAAACATCTGCATGGCTAAGAACCAGGGCAGATGTGTAGAAAAGATTCCCCTGGTGCATAAAGAATTTTCCTCATGAAACCAAAGCCTTACATTATTTTTTTCCTCATTATCACACCATTATAAAGGTTATGAGAGTTTTGCCAATATGAACTAATAGTAGAATTATTGCTAGATATGCCTTCTTAATACAGGCATGGATTTGTAAGATGGAGAATAAGTTTCTTGGTCATTTGAAAGTGGGAGTGTTGCTTTCCACCACTAATTCTGTTTTTCGAAGGCAAAGTACCACCTCATTGTGAGCTTTTATAAGTACCTTAGTTCAAAAATATCTTTACCCTTAATGGAATTAAAATCATTTTGTTCTCTAGCTTGGTTCCAGAACTGACCAAAACTACATTGTCCAACAACACTAGAATGTCACCAGACAGCAAATGTCTCAACAGCTTTTGCACCTCACACAATTACATATAACAGGTTTCCAGGGATACATGTATGTGTGTATGGCCAGACTTCCGCAAATGAAGATTTGGGCAGGGCTCTCCCCACGTGGGTGTGCCCTTCCAGCCTGTGCAGTGGATTTTTTAGGTGAGGCACAGCGTGCACAGAACTGGCCCCACCATTTAAGTCCTAAGGTCCATCTGCCACGGCCGAGCGAGCTTGGACAGTGACAGTGAAGTCCTTGGGACTGTCACAGCACCCGGTACTAACCGGGGCTGACCCTGCTGAGCATCCCAGATGTGACGGGATGGGATGGCAGGGAGGCATTGAACTGCCGGGGGACGGTCCCACTGAGACTTGAACTCAGGTTCTTGGGATTCAGAGTCCAGAGTGCTCTCCAGTACACCATGGGATGGCCCCAGGGATACATGAAACAACCATTAAAAGCTGGCAGGGAGTAAACAAACCAGTAGGCTGCTGCTTCCTCTACGCTTGTAAGGGGAATAGTATATATGTTTATATCTAAAGTGTTAAACATTTTTTTTATGTGAAACACTTGGTGAATTCTAAAGCCTGATAACAGATATGAAAGATGCTGGCAAATACTTGAGGGATGTTTGGTTGCCACCATTCTGTGGCCTATAAACAAAAGTTGCATATCAAAACCTGGCTTGCTTAAAGGCTGGCTGGACCTCTGCATATTTCAGTCTTGATTTGGTGATATCATAACAAAGAGAGTATTTTACACACCACAAAAACCAGTCAACTTTCCAAAAGATGACATCAGTGTTCCAAAGTAACTCATTCTGCCAGTGGTTAACAACTGTGTGTTAAAGGAATTCACACTTTTTCTGCATGGTGAGATTATTTCTTACATTTCTAACCCGTAAGGAAACGAGATAAAATTTTGAGAGGTCTTGAGAAGGGAGGTCATTCTGTTTCTGAAGCTTAGAATTTACAACCTCTTGCTGCTTGCAAGTTTGTTCTCCTGAATTAAAAATGAATAATGCAGTGCAGATGACCCTTTCTTCACTTCAAAGAATATAAAAAAAAATAGGAGCCTTTGGGAATATTTAACATGGCTATTCTGACACTGAACATATTCAGAAAAATAAGCAAACAGGATCAAAATACTTTTAATGGAGCTAAAGAGAGGGAGATGGTGCAAAACAGATGAGGGCAAACATCAAGAGCAAACATCTATGTTAAGACTTTTGAAGGTATCTCAGGTATTACTTGCCTGAAATTTTTCATGGATTTTCTGCTTCACTTTATGAGATTTTATTGTGCATGTTGATTTTCTTTAAAATATATCGATCATTATTAATATATATTATAAAATTATTATATAATGTTTTAATACTGTGCCAGTTACTTTATTGCTTCATGTCTCTGAAATGCTTATATGGAATCAGACAAGACCTATTGCTTCAGAAAACTCATTGGAAAGCAGTTTTCAAGGACCATTAGGAATGTTTGATTTAGTAAACAAGGTTCATGCACTAAAGTTTGATTTACCGAATGTTGTGATCAAGCATACAGTTTGATCATCATAATTAAAGAATATAAACTAGAAGACGATAAATAGAATTTTAGGAGTTCTTTGTAGGCCAGAAGCTGGGTTAAATTATTTTGAAAGAAACTAAGTAGGTATCCAAATGTCTAAAGAGAAGGAAAAATAAATCTAATAAGAGAACTGGATGTAAAGAGATCTTTTCTCAGGTCTTTCTTTTTTTTGTCTGTGAAAGGTTACCTCTTCAATTTTGCCACTGCTGCTACAAAAAAGATATCTGAATCCGTTGCTGAAACAGCACAGACCATAAAGAAGTCTGTAGAAGAAGGAAAAATTGACAGTATCATTGATAAGGTATTTTGTTTCTAGATACCTGATCTGAAAGATCTGTTTGCTTACTGTTGTTACAACATGTGGCAAATCTGGCATGTGATAACATTTCCATAAGCTGTCTCTAGATATTATGTATTTCAAGAGATATTATGCATCTCCTGTCATGATGAATGATATGACTGAAATGTTTATTCATGGTAGACTTGCCCAGAAATGGTCACCCTGCTTTACTCAGTACTGCACCTGTTGCATTCCTTCAGGAGTTCATACTCTGGAGAAAGACCAGAAGAAAATATGAAAAATACTGACAAAGGAGGAAGGGCTGAAAGATTTTGAGACCAGCACTTGGATGATGTCTGTTTGGACATGTATGGGCTGAGGGTTTTTTCCTTCCAGTTCATTTAGTTGGAAGGAGGAATGCTGTAGCTTGCACCTTGAATGTGTCTCTGAAGCAAGAGTCAGAATTAGCTCAGAGTTGTGGATATTAAATCCTAAGACCCTCGGGCTATACAGGTACAGTTTCAGAAGAGCCAGTGAGCTAATGAAACACCTTGCTGTTATCCTGTTCTTTCCCCCACACTGACCCTGCCACCAGGCTCTTTGCTGTTCCTGGCTGCCAGCTCAAATTGCTTAATTTCTGCCAGGAAGTGTCTTCCAGTGCTTCAAGTCACAAACTTGCTAGAAGGAAAAGGAAAAAGAAAACAAAAATAAAAGGTAGTAAATGCTGTGTAGGGTTTTGTGTTTGTTATTGAGGGTAGCTGGGAAGGAGAAGGGAAAGAGAACTGGCTGAAAGGAAGCTGTAGTAGGACTGTGCTTGCAGGAATGTCTGGCAGGGGAGATTCAACAGACCCCTTTTTCTGCTCCAGTCCCTCAGACAGCCCTTCGGGGGAACTACAGCATTGCCCTTTTTATTTTTTTAATACAATGAAATTCAATTTCTTGATGTAATTAGTGTTCACATTGTCTTCCAAATAAATCATCAAATGACACTTCTAATTTCTGTTATGGTCACATTTTGTCTTCAGATTTCATTGACAACGGCCTATATAATAATAGCAGAGTTCTAGTTCCTTCTACAGTGTATTAGAGCCTAATGTAATTCTGATCCACATAAAAATGCAAAAATCAAATAAGAAGATTATTTGTTAATTTAATACACAAATAATAATGCTCCTAAGAAACTGTAGCTAAGTACCTACAACGTATTTTATGCCTAAAATATCATTTTCTTTTTTTTGTGAATGTCTTAGAGTAATATGAATTCCTTGTTTTGATTAGTAAGTTTTACATACAGAAGAAACAGGATTATGGCTGTATCATTATAAAGCTTTCTTCTTATATTATAGAAATTATTTTATTCCATAAATAGGAAAAATTCACATAACTTACAACCAGAAGGAACCGCAACGATCTATTTGTACTGTAGTTTTCTCTGATAGTAATCCTAAACTAAAATACTGGGTTGCTGAAGGTAAAAAAATCATAGGAATTTAGCAGGATTTACCTTGAAGACTTGTGTGCTTTTTGGCAACTTGTTAAGCCACAGATCTCACTGCAAAAAATGTGTATTTTCTGAGTAGTTTAAATATTAATTTCTAGCTTTTTTGGGTTTTGCCTCTGCTTTCAGTTACAGAACATTTGCACTGTTACTTCTAGATTACAGCATGCCATGTTCTGAGACCATTCTGCAGTTTTTAATTCTAAATTCAGTATAGGATACTTCTGAATGTAATTTTTTTCTAAGAAAATTCATCAACAAGCTCAGTGGAGAAGTTATTTCAGCTAAGCAGACATTCTAAAAATCCTTCTTTACAATTTTGCAAGTCCAGTTTGTGGCAATGGATATATTTGTTAAGCAACTCCTGAAACTTACTGTTAG
Source organism: Sakesphorus luctuosus (assembly GCA_013396695.1). Classification (NCBI taxonomy): domain Eukaryota; kingdom Metazoa; phylum Chordata; class Aves; order Passeriformes; family Thamnophilidae; genus Sakesphorus; species Sakesphorus luctuosus. The sequence goes on from VWZD01013584.1 coordinate 295,223, forward strand.
GCCAAGGGGACCTGTAAGTGTTTAATGCTTTAAAAACAGGTTTCAATAAGTCTAAACAGTCTGTGTTGTCTGTGTTTGATATGGTAATGCAGCAAGGGAATATGCACAGTATGCTACTATCAGCTTTTTTCTTTGTCCTCTAAACTTGATAAAACTTTAATTTTGAAAGCATACGAAATAGTTTTAACTTTTTAAATGCAAAATCAAATGTGTCAGTAGAGGGAAACGTATAATTGACATGAAACACCTTTAACTTACAGAAAGGGCCACCATGGATATGTAAATATCGTTCTGCACTGTATTTGAAAGCACTTTCTGAGTGAACATGAAACAAGAGGAGTAAATTTCTGGTGTTTTACTTGTGGTTCTCTAATTTTTATTTTAGACAATTATTGGAGATTTTCAGAAGGAACAGAAAAAATTTGTCCAAGAGCAGCAAACCAAAAAATCAGGTAATGTGTGCTTTTTTTGATAATGCCTTACATTACATAAGTGAAAACTTGGTGGAAGCTGGATAGTTGACCTACATCTAACCTATCAAAACTGTTCAATGAAACACATTATGGCACAACTTAAGGCATATTGTGGAATAGAAAGATGACATTAATAAGTGAGGTTAATACTACATTATCTTGCTTTTTTAACCAAATTCAGCTTTATGAAATTAACTCGGAGATCACTGTGCTAACAAAGCTGATATGTTGCTGGTGTTTTGAATCTTAAGCCTGTGTATCTATTGAAAACTGGCATGCTGATTTCTTCTGAGCTTTAGCAATCATGTCACATTTTCATAATGAAATTAAAAACATGGGCTAGGGGTTTGCACTATAATATTTAACAAGTTTTGCTGTAGGAGGTAGTCTGCTTGCATTGAAGGACTAATTGCTTTTTTGCTTCCCCATAAAACATTTGCCTTATAATTATCTGAGATCTAAATCCTGTGAGTTACCCACCCATGTATTATTTATATCAGTGGATCTATTCAAGACTTTAAAGTAAGCCCAGTTGTTTTTTCACATTGAGTTTCATCATTGACTTTTATCTATGTTAATGTGTTACCTGAACACAGTAATTTCTGGCAGTTTGAATAATTAGTGATTCTATTAATAATCTTTAAAATGAGCTGGTTTTAAATGGATTGTGACAAATTTTTTTCATGGTGTCTATAGTTAGCATGTTAGTCTGGTTTCTTCTTCCAAGATTGCTTATATGATCATGTTGTCTGTAGTTCTTTTTTGACTCTCTTAGTAAAATTTGGCATCTCTTAGTATATTTCTACAAGCTTCATGAAAATATGTAGGTAGATTGGCCAGAGGAGCAACAGATGGCCTGACTGAAGGAAACATTAGCATCAGATGGGAATCCATGTGGGTGAAAGATCTTGCTGATACCAGGTGCACAGGCAAATAAGCATTGTTAGTTAAAGGGCACAGAGACTGTATGTTAACTGTTACAGATGCATCCTGTTGTCTCTGTAGGCTGAATTTGCATTGACAGTGAAAAGATTAATAAATATCTATACATCTACAATAGTTTCTTTTCCTCTGTACAGCCTATAGAACTATTTTGGAAGTATCTGCATAAAAATGTAATTCAGCTGAACTCATGTAGGCTTTTTCAGCCTATAACGTGTTGTAATTTATAACCTTTTTCTCCATTGTTAAAGAATTGATATCTTCTGGGTGTCAATTATTTTGCAGACTTAATTTAGACAAGATTTACACATCTAAAGTGAATCTAGAAAGGCTGTTTGTAGATAACTTAGCCAGTTATACAGCAGTAACTAAACTAAGAGGCACCAAGTTCTGACTGGTGCACACTACAAAGAATCCCCACAGTTTCATTTGACAACAACAGGAATCAGCAACTATTTAATTATTTTTTATCTCTGGTAAGCAAAAAACCATTCCTACAGTTTCTCTTATGCCATGAGCTTAGTTTAGGAAAAAGGAACAACGAATAGGCCTACTGGTATAACTCTGCTTATTTTTGTGACACTATACATTACTTCATGTAAGATCTGTTTTGTTGTTTGGTGTGGGGATTTTTTTCAAGTAATACACATGCAATTATCTTTCTCCTTTCAATAACAGAAGCCGCAGTGCCTCCCTGGGTAGACAGCAATGAAGAAGAAACAATTCAACAGCAAATACTGGCCTTATCAGCAGTAAGCATTTGATTTCCTGTAATATTTGAAATTTTTCTGTTGGAGAGATTAAAGATTCCCTTTTTTTTCCTTCTAAAGTCTGGCTGGCATTATTAAATTCTGTATTTTCAGTATACTTATAATATGTCTGTCACTGTGCTGATCATGTGCAAGAGCAAATAGTTTTATCAGTTTCAACTTGAGCCACAGCAGATCCTCGATACAGTTTTGATTTTTGTAAAGGTTTTACAGATTGCTTTGCTGATCTTGAGTGTGAAATACAGTGTCCTTTCTCCAGTATCAGTTAATGACTATAAACATGTTCTTCATAGGACAAACGGAATTTTCTGCGAGATCCTCCAGCAGGTGTGCAGTTTAATTTTGATTTTGATCAAATGTACCCTGTTGCACTGGTGATGTTACAAGAAGATGAACTCCTGAATAGGATGAGGTTTGATCTGGTCCCCAAACAGTAAGTAATTTCTGCCGGTAGCTATGTATCATACTTCTAATGTTTCCTTAAATACTCATAAATTTCTCCTTGTTCTTTTCACTTCCTTAAGTTCTTTGTGTTCTTCCAATGTATGTATTTTTCTCTGCTAATGTCAAATGTGTGCAATACTGCATGTGCATGGAAGTTTAGCAATTGGAGGAAAAAAACAGAGGTACATCAGTAACACCTTCAGAACCAATCAGGACCTGTTGACTTAAGTATGGGACAGGCCTTCAATTTTTCCATGTCCAGTGTGCTAAATTAAATGGATTTTTTTCCCCAAACAAAGGTAAATGCAACAACAAAAATGTTCAGAGGTATTGGTGTAACTGACGCCAAAAAAGAGGATAACAGATAGCCAGAGACCCCCACCTGGAGAAATGGTAAAAGAATGTGTCACAAAACAGCAGCAATGCAAGCAAGAAAAACTGGGTTTGAATAGGTAATGGGAAAAGCTCTGTGTTGCAACTGCCTTTCTTCTAGTGGACCTAACTGAAAGATCCAATGGTATTTGTTCCAGCATGGCCTGTTCCAGTATGCCTTCTTGATCACAGCTTTTCTCCCTAGCTGTTCTTCCTTGTCCAGTCCCAGGCTCTGCTCCTAAAGCTTGTTTCACAAGTCAACATTCTTTGGAAGTGGGAGTTCCCAACACTTGTCTCCTCATCTAAGGATGAAAACGAAAGAAAACATCTTTCTTTGTGACTTTTTCAGTTTCAGATTTTCCCCTTTTATAAACCTCAGCTCCTTATTATATTTACCCTTTTCTCTGCTTTCAGTCCTGAAGATCTGCCCGTGTTCTAAGTGTTCATCAGATCTGTCTCTGATCTTCTGTCTCCAGCCTCTGGTCATGCTATCCTTGCCTTTTCCACCACATTGCTTAGCAGTTTTTTCCCCCTGTTCTTAGTCTCAGTGGTCATTGTGGCCTGAACAGGTGGGAAGGGAACTTCACTCTCTTATTTCTTTCTCAACCTACACACCTTCTTCCCCACAGGTCTTGTCCTTTCTGTCTTCTGTTGCCTCTGGATTAAAGTTGGGTCTTTTCTTTCTTGCTGGCAGGATTTCAGAGGGAAATGTTACCTGAGATATGGAATGGTCTCCCACTTAGCAGTGCTGGTCATTTCCAGGATGGCAGTTTCTAGTTCCCGAAAGTGCTGTGGACATACTGAATAGTTCTGCCACAATCTAGGAATCTAGGAATGGCTTCTGCCATCCAAGGTGTTCCAGTTCCCTGTGATGTCTGGGGAAGATGTAGATTAATTATAGTTTGACAACAATGGAACGTTGTGGTTAGAGAGGAAGTAAAGAGAACAAGGTTGTTTGGCTTGTTGGGTTAATTTACATAATTTGTCAAGAGAGATGGAACAGCATAATATTTTTCCATTCTATGTATTGCTGCATGCTGTTAAGCTTTTTCAAATGTCATAACATTACTGTTATATGTTCAAGTCCATTGCAACTGTCTTATAATAGATCAAGAACTTGAACAATGATGGATTTTTTAAAATGTGTTAATATCACAAATTTCTTTTTTAAGTTTTGACTTAAATAGCAGCTATATCTACTTCTCCCTGCATATTTAATTTTATTTCACTGCTAGATGGTAAAAGGAACCATATTTCTAAATGCACTAATCAAAATCTGTTTGTTCTCTCTAGTGTAAAGGAGGAGGTGTTCTGGAGAAATTATTTCTACAGAGTGTCCCTAATTAAACAGTCTGCACAACTCACTGCACTTGCAGCTCAACAGCAAGCAGTAGGAAAAGAAGAGAGCAAAGGCAGAGAAGAGGACAGTGAACTGAAAGGTATGGGAAACATTTGTTTTAGCACAGCTCATTAACTTGCTGTCATGCTGAATACATCAGGTGCCATCAAATTTTTATCATGGATTTCCTATTAAACCAGGGCTTCTCTCACAGTACTTGTTGTGTTTGAATAGCTTGGGAAAGAAGAGGCTCCTGGTGCCTTCAAGCTGTTTTCCAGCTTTAGCTTCAGCTAACTCTGTCAGAAGAATGGAAATCCCAAGAGGAGAAATGCTGTACTTGGCTCATAACAGCTTGTGACCACTAGTGGTCTCAGGTGTGCCTTTTTGACTTGTCAGAAATAGGAAATACCTTGGGTTTACTTGGTCAGACAACAGGTACTGGCAAACCCAGCCAGCTGGTATAGGGTTTGCTCTTAGCTTTTGCTCATCCCTCAGGCCAAACAGAAATTAGTGAGTGATAGAGGGGCAGAATTTTTGTGATGGTGGAGGCAGAGAGATGTGCAGAATGTGGCAAGGCCCACAATGTTTTATAGAAATGGAGAAAAATGAGGACCAGAAGGTTTAGTCTTGAGATGAAAATGCCACTTCAACATAGAATCATAAAATCGCTTGGGTTGGAAAAGACCTCCGAGATCATCAAGTCCAACCCTTGGTCCAACTCCAGTCCATTGACCAGATCATGGCACTCAGTGCCACGTCCTATCTCAGTTTAAAAACCTCCAGGGATGGGGAATCCACCACCTCTCTGGGCAGCCCATTCCANCCAACACAGAGTACAGGGGAAGGATCACTTCCCTGGTCCTGCTGGCCACGCTATTCTTGATACAGGACAGGATTCCATTAGCCTTCTTGGCCATGTGGGCACACTTGGCCCATGTTGAGCTTCCTGTCAGTACCCACATAGGTGTCTTTAGTTACACTGATCAGTTTATACAGATGGTTCTTACTGACCCTCTTATGGACCACTGTGCTTCTTTATCTGCATGAAAAAAAAACCTGCAAGCAGGAATATAAGCAGTTGAAAGAGCATAAAGCAATTACTGGCAAAGATGCAAAAGATAAGGAGTAGCTTGTTAAATGCTGTCTTAAGCTAGATGGGCTCACCTCCTTGAGTAAGACACGTGAAGAGTCGTGGCAGGCTGAGCAGGTATTGGACAGAAGGAGAAAGCTTTTGCTGCGCCTTGGAACAGATTCTTGTATCCCCAATATCAATAAATTGTTGTCATCCATGAAATCCATTAATACTCATGTCCTCTTATGTTGACACTGCTGGCCTGATGGACAGCCAGTTGATCACTGCCAAGCCCACTTCTTTTTCCCTCCTTTCAAATATAACCGCTTTCCCAGGACTTTTTCCTCTTGAGTTTTTTCACTGCCAGTGGGCCTGTCTTTCTAATCCTACCTCAGTTTCTAGCGTCACCTTTCTTATTTTTTTACAGACTTTCTCACAGATCTTTTGCACAGCTTATTAATTTTCTGCACAGTCTGAGCTAAGGTTACTCAGCTGGGCCTTGGCTCCTTGGACACTGACAGCTGCACCTTGGGGTGAAGGGGAGGTTACAAGCGGAATTTCAGAGCTGGGCTTGCATGTTGCATAGAAGATACCTTTTTGGAAAGGATTGTAGTGGCCTCCTCAAGCTTTTGTGCATGTGTGTGCCTTTGTTGTCAGTTTGTCTCATTCTGTTTCTCACAAGTTCTGCTTGAAGTGTGCCTGTGTCAGCCTAGGCAAGGTCCTCATCTAGAGTGAAAAAAGTAATTTTCTCTAAGTTAATACCCACACAATGCTGACAGGACAGGCTATTCTAGAATCTACTGCAGACCAAGAGGCACCAACTTCCACTTCTTTTATTCAGGACAGTTGCCTGCTGTCCAAAACTGTGGCTGTTTTAATTGAAGTGTCTCAACTCTAGAGGAGAGATGGCATTTGACCTATTGAACAACAAAAATTTAATTTTTGAGTCATCTAAACCCTTAGAAATTGCCAGTCAAAGTGAAAGTTGAGGGATTCTAGTAAAATTTCTATTGTGACTAAACCAAAACATATCTTCGGTTTAAAAAAACTGAAATCACTATATTTTGGCCTGTTGTGGCTCCCATAACAGTTTAGACCACCAGGCTAGGATATGCAGATAGATTTACTGTCCTAATGATTCTGTGTTCTGTAATGGAAAAAGATATGTGTACCAGACTGTAGTAAATACATGTTTTGTTTCACTCAGAAATTGCATACATTTGGGAAGCTCTGAATCATCCATGTTATTTTTGGCTTAAGTAATGCTTTTGAGGGTTGGATTCCCTAATTGGAGGCTAAAACTGGAAGTAATTGCCTGTTGGTAATTCTTCATTATGATCAATGTTTTTTCTTAAAGCTAACTACTATAAAACAGAATTGTTAGCCTTCCATTTTTGTGTCTCTCTGGCTCCTCCTTAGCTGCTCTTTTCTGAAAGTTAAATTAGCACGGTTGGTGTGAAAGGTAAAAAGAAGATACAAGTGGAAGTAGTTCCACATTCTGGTGTAAGAGAGGATGGGACAGAGCAGTGGGCATTGAGTAGATGAGCTACAAAAGCAGTGATAGCTACCAATTAGGAAAGTATTTTAATTAAAACTGATCCTGGTTCTAAAAATTGAACATGAAAAAGTTCCCCATTATGTAATTGCTGAGTTAGCAGGCAGGGTCCACCTGGGCACACTGCAGGAAGCAAAGCTGCAAGCTCAGAGCTGCTCTGCGTATTTAAACAAGCTAAGCAAGCATTCCTTCACTACCACAACTTGCCCTGTATGTTAATTGTTCTTGCAGCCACCTGGCTCTGTATTGTAACTCTATCCTGATAATTGCACGAGGAAGAAAAGCTGGGGGTGTTCCTTTACCTGCCAGGAAAATGGTCTATCCTTGCCTGTAAGCAATCATGGTCTTCCTAGCACCGTGCTACTAAATACAGAATGCACAGCAAATTTCTTTAGGAAATTGGGACCAGCTTCTAGGGTTTATGTTTTTCAGTGACTTTCTTTGCCATGTCAGCAGTAGTGCCCAGCCTGGGAGATTTGGGAACTTCTGTGGTAGACAGTAACTGGATTTCATGACCAAGTCTATGCATTTGTAACTTTAAAGATCTTGTGACATGTGGTACAACCTCTTACGTGTTCTATAGAAGACAGGCTTTCAGATTCCCAACTGCTCCTATTTACATGGATTTTTTGGATAGTTTTGAGGGTCAGAAGGGTTCCTGTCCTTTAACTTTGGACTTTTAATGAGGAAATGGTTTGCTAAATTTTCCTTAATTAAGAACAGGAAACTGCTTCTCTTCCATTCTGTTGTTTGAAATGCTTCACCTATGGCTGAATTCAACCTTTAACTACCAGAATTCCTTAAAACTTAAAATGCAATATTTCCTTGTATATTTAATAGCCATACAGATTAAATGATATTTTTATATATTTAAATGTCATCTACCTTTTTTCCCCACCTTAACAGAAACAGTACGGCCGAAAACACCACCTGTTACCATAAAGCCTCAAGCAAAATCTCAAGAGGTAAAAATGCTGTTATATTTTATCTGGTATTTAGTATGTAAAGCTGTTCCTTAGTAGGCAATTATGCATCCTTTTAAGTAAGTTCTGCTGTGAAACTGTAATAATATAGTATCTAACAGTCCTAATGTGCTGCTGTTTTGCTATGATATTAATTTTTAGCGTATAATCTTAAAACTCATTCTCATTAGAAGAAACAGTAGTTTATCTTAAGATTAACTAGTAGTTTACCTGCACATTATAAGAAGATACGTTTTTCCTCCCAAGAGTGACATTTCCAAAATGCTTGGAGTAGAAGGTTAGTATTGTGTTCAGACATGAGGAGTGCTTCCTAAAAATATACTTTTGCCATGTTCTATCCAACTCTTCAGCAGTGGTCAGGCTGGAGTGTAGGAAATTTAAATGATTCATTGCAATAGTGACATTGTTTTATTGCACTGTTGCTTGATACTGCAGAAACCTTTACCTTGGACATATAATGACCCTTGTTCATTTCTGGGTCGTAAAATCGGTGCCAGAGAACAGTCTTGGCAGAAGCAGAGCTGTGCATTCATTTGCCAATAATAGGCAGTGGACTAAATTAAGCTACAAAGATTTCCAAAGAACACTCCTCTCTTATAATCTTATTCTGTGGAGAAAACTGTTACTGAATTGTGGTCAAATTTTTAATATTAGTCTTAGGTCCTGTTCTAAACTACTTACGAGTTTATTATTGCTTCTGAAGATTACAAAAATAGAATTAAACTTGTTAAGAGAGCACTAAAAGGCAGCCTAGAATGTAAAGCAGATCACTTTCAGTACAACTAACATTTTGGTCTGTACAAAAATACTCTTAAAGAAAAGTAGCCCAGAAAGAAAAATAGTTGTGAGAGTAATGCATTTGGTTCGTTTTTTGCTGACCCCATTTACAAGCAGTCACATGAGTGGAAATATGTGTTAGTGGCATTTTTTCCTCTGTCTCGATAAAGTTTATACTAAACTGTCTTGATGCAGGATGAGGAAGAGATTTCCACAAGTCCAGGCGTATCAGAATTTGTGAGTGATGCTTTTGATGCCTGTAATCTGAATCAGGAAGACCTGAGAAAAGAAATGGAACAACTAGTGCTAGACAAAAAGAAAGAAGATACTTCAGTAGTAGAAGGTAAAGTAATTATTACCTCTGTGTCTTAAAATAGCCATTCTAAGATAGGTTGATTTTAACAAAAAATGCAATTTGATTTAGAAAAGTGGATTTGTGACAGTTTTTTTCAAAGTGTGTGAAATGATCTGCAATGAGGTATTTCAGAAATTAAATACCATCTTCACCACGATCAAGCCACATCTTACACAGAATATTAGCTGTGAGGGGGTTAAATCCAAAGCACCTAAGAATTTTTTAGGCCACTCCTTTATTAAAGTGAGTGGGGGGTGGTTTTTTATATCTCCTCCTTTCCCTGCCTTCTCTTTCATTGGTTCTTATGCATATGATTTTTTGTTTCCTTTAATTGACATCCTTGTAGGTGAAGTACAGTATTGGGAAGTCAGGCTGTTTTCTTGTTGTGGCACCAGCTAAAAAGGCAGTATTTGCACCAGACTATGAACTTGCAGAGGCCTCTGCTCTAAAAGGTTTACAGGCATTTGGAACAGTTAAAATTTAACAAATATTTCTCAGAATGATGAGAAGAAATTAAGTGGAGCTTATACTGAAAATAATTCAGAAGAACTAATACCAGGGTAAGGAGCATAAAAACAGTCTGTGATGGTGTGACTCTGGCCATACACAATGAACAGTTTACTATGAAGACTCTTATATAGGTAGATGGTAATCAGATACTTGACGCAATTTTCAGAATTCCTCTTACAATGTGCTTGGGATGTTGCTGAATAATTGTTTCCTGAATTTTCTTTCCAATACATAGCCAAGCTTGAGGAATTGTAATGAGCATCTATTTCTTTGATGAAAATGTTTCAATAAGTCATTAATGTGTTATTTGAGAAATCTTAGCTGGCCTTACTGACCTGGACTATGGAATTGCGTACCTTCGGATCTAGGCTGAAGTACTAACCAACATGTAGCACATCTCGTCTCCTTCCCCATACTCTTGCCTATGATAGGTAGAGCTAATTAAAACAGAGATTAACGACGCTCTAATGCCTTCTTACTCATTTGTTGCCCTGAAGTATGAAATATGATTACCTTTAACCCTGATTAAATAAACTTGCCTAGCTACAATTGCCAGTGAGGAGAATACCTGCTTCTTTTATTTAAATTACCCACAGTAACTGATCTTGATTTTTTTTATTTCAAGAGTGTATCAACACATTTATGAACTTGTAATTTTGTGGAGATTAAAAAGTGCAAAGTTGATTCAGTTGATGGCAGACTGAAAGACTGTAGGAAATGATCTTGCAAAGGGATGCTCATAATGACTTAGCTGTGTATTTGCTTTTTAGTTCTTTGTTACAGTATGCACATGGGAATATAGACTTGTATATTAATTAATTCCTACTTGTGATCAGTAAGAAGGTGAAATTTCCGCTCTTGAAGCTTCTTTAGTTTTTAAGGAGAATTGTCAATAAAATTTAGGAAATATGAGAGATTCAGTGCAAATTCATCTGGTTTTATATAAACAAGCAACACCTATACTATCAATTAAATTCTTACTTATTTTATCTTTTGTAGAAGAAACTGCTGATTGGGAAAAGGAACTACAACAAGAGCTTCAAGAGTATGAGGTGGTGACAGAGTCAGAAAAGCGTGATGAAAACTGGGATAAAGAAATAGAAGAAATGCTGCAAGAAGAAAATTAAGCAGTTTCACAAAATCACTATAACCCAAAGCTTTTTCTGAGGACTGACATGGATTTCTGCTTTCATATTTTGCTTACAAAAATATCTTCAAAAGACATAAAAGAATCTAAATCATTATAATTCCATATGGGAATACAACCAGTATTTCTGTTCTTTATATGAGCAGTTTCTGAACTTCTATATTCTTCAAAAGAAAAAAGAGGAGGCAGACACTGCAGGTTATATGTCATAATTAAAAGTGATGACATTAACATGTGAAACAATGGTTCAGTTTCAGGCATATTTAGGTGGTCAAGAAGCTCTTTAAAGAGATTTCTAAATCTAAGAATCCACAGGGGTTTTTGTCGACAGCTTTCTGTTTGAGGTGTAAAAATGGATGTTGTAAGTAACTTAGTCCTTCAAAACAATTCTCTCTTGACATTTGCACTCTGATCCCTGTATAATCTGTAAATGTGTACTATTTTTAAGGTACTTGTAGCTGGTAGATTTCTTGTGTATTTAACTTCCTTAATGTATGTAGCCAAAGAATTTATAGGAAACCTTACTGAATGACTTTCAATGATTTGTTAAAAAATACTAATGCAGACTCCAAAAGAAGCTGATTATTTATCAGTCAAGTGGCAAACATTTAAGCATTAAAATACTGCAAGAATTAACTTCTTTTTTGTTAAGTCATCATATTAAGATACTGCCTTTCCCCACAGAGAAATGGTTTAATGCATTCTCTCTACAGAAGGCTGTTATGTTTCCATTAAATTTGCTGTTCGAGCTGAGAGCAAATTAAATGTTTATTTTAAGTGCTGAAACATTTATGTAAAAACTTTTGCTGGTTTGGACATCTTTATTAAATACTGTAGATATGTATAAAATTGGCTTTTTTATTTGGAGGGAGGGCAGAGTGAGGGGCAAACATAATTCAGACACATATTTCAAAAATACACATAGTCACACTGTTTAAGACATGGAATTTATATTAAAAAATAGGGGGTTTGCTCTAAAAGATTTTTGATTCTTCAGAGGCGTTGGGGTGTTTCCTGTAGTTTTACTATTAAGTCAGTATCTTTATATATATAAATGAAAGCTTGATATTGTGTTTATCATCTATTCATAAACTTGTGTGGCAAAACATTCATGAAATTCCAAATACAAAAGAAAATGGGTAAAATTAAGTAGGTTGGAGCCATTAGGCACAATTGAATTGTAGGCATGTTACATACAGTAAGCTCTGTCTTAATGACATAATTCTGCAGAAAACTTTTGTAAAGAGACTGAAAAAGATTATAGCTGTAATTACTCAGTCAATATTCATCTCGTGGGAACTGAAAGACCTAAGTAGTTTTAACTGCTGTTACGGCAAAAAAGGTCTATTTAAAATTGTCTCCATTAGCAACTTGGACAGAAAGCTCTCCTGTATTTCTCATTATATAAAAAAATTGTTTTAAACCTGCATATATTTGGCTTCTCAAATTAGTTTATTACCATGCACTTTCTCAACTACAAACCATTTTAAGCACAATTTGTATTTTGATGGTGTTTTTACTTAGTAAACAGATGTGAGATGTGTCATGGTAAATAAGAGATACTTAAGGAGCTTTTTATATCTGGGATTAATTAAAGGCCACAAAAGTTAAATCTGTTATGCTCATAAAAATCAGACTATTTGCAGCTTACTGGTTACTCTTGACAAATTCAACTGCTCATAGATTTATGGTGGACATAGTAGGATCTGTCTACTGTACAGTTTGACAGGACGCCTAAAAAGATGGGTAGTTCTATTCTGAGAGTGGCAAGTCTTCCCTGGATGACTGAGAGTTCAAAATCACTGCTCCAAATGTTCACTTTCTTAAAAATAAGCCTGATCATTCCTAGAGTTTTCAGGTTTATTATTACCTTACTTATTACTTCTTGCATGGGGGTTTGTACATCAAGCCTTATCTTTCTTTTCATGTAAGCATAAACTATATAGTGGTTATAGATACTAAACTCCACCTCTCATAAAAGATGGTTCCTACATATAAAACCTTTGTTTTCTAAGTCTCATGAAAAGCAGGTCTATGAAAAAACAAAACAACTCACTGTTTGAATTTGCATTTAAACAGGTAGTAATGTAGCAAGACTGAACCTGACTAGAAATCTGATAGTTAAAGTCTTATCAAATATTAATATTTTCAAATATGTGTATCTGATTTTAACCTGGAGAACTGAAGTAAGTTGGTGTCATTCTGCAGTTTTCAGGCCTGGCCTATGCTTTTCATTTAGGTAGGTGCTACAAGTTCCTAGCAGTTCTTATTCTGCATAGGAAGGGGGAAAGTGCTGCATTCCACTTGTCAAACGAGATGAACACAGGAAGACCTTTTCACAGTCACGGTGAATTTTGTACGCCTTTGTAGCCCAAATGTGTCGTAATAGTGTATTACATAAGCAGGTGTGCTGGCGTTTTCTTAACAACATCATTCCAAGTGCTGGGATGATGCAGATGCTAAAATTCAGCAAAACAACAGTATGAAATCAATGAGAAAATTAAACCAAGAATTAATGTAAATAACACCATCCTGTGGATACAATGTGGCAGAAAGTGTGGTTGTTTAAAACACTGAGGAGAAGCAAACAATCAAAAAATTTTTAAGTTTTCTTAGAAAAATCTGAACTTGCAGGTTTTGGGATTAACCTTTGAGAAACAGGGAAAAGATTACCCAGAAATTGATGCCGAAGTGGTTTTTGATTTTTCATTTTTATAGATTTTAGAAGTATTTGTAGCTGTAGCAAAGTAGATTTTTAGTATGCTAGTATTCTGGCAGCCTAAGTTCATTGTTTATGTATCCTAACCCCTACCACAGATTAGTAGCTCAAATTCTTTTAGCTGTTTAGGCTCCCTTCAAGGCAGAAAAGCTGAAGACTATCAGAAAGGCCTGCAGAACAAGACCAAACATAAGCCAACAACCTTGAGTCTAAGAACACTGGAAGAATTCCAGAGACCAGAGGAAGGGAAGAACTGATGAGGAGGAGCATCTCATCGACCCCCCAGACCCAAATCTTCAGGAGGTGTAATCAGGGGCTGGACTGAGAAATGTGTAAAGTAATGATTGGGTGGGCAATACTATAAAAGCCATGGAAAACAGTGTTCAAGGGAGCATGAAGATGTCATCATGTATTCCTAAAAGCCCTGAGGCTGGACATCAAAGAATGTACCTTTTTATCTTATCCCACATTGACTTGGCTCGGAGTCCTGTTTTGGGGTTCATTCATGGCATCAAATCATGTAGGTTAGCTTAGAACAGTGATAACAGCTTTCTTCTGAGATGCCAACATCTCCAGTTATTCTGTGCACCAAAGAATCCTCTTCAGATACTAGTTTACTAGTCCAGTTGTATTAGTTAATACCTATTGGGATTTTTTTTATTTAGTGATTTGTTTGGAGGATAAGGAAGAGGAAAGATTGTAAAATCCTGGAATAAGAAAAGTGTAGTGCAAAGGTCTCTTATATTTTTATTCAATCACTTACAGCTGTTCTCTTTTCAAAGTTAACCTGCATTGTTTTAGTAAACTTTGGATTTTTTTATTTTTTTTGCTTCAGTATGGTTTTTTCCTCCTTGCTGTTTGGTGATTCTGGTGGTTGTTTGGTGGGGTGATATATGTAGTACGGAAGTGCAGGGTGTCAATTTTTACCTCATGGATGTAAAGAATAACCCTATGTGCAGGAGCCTGTCACTGGACCGGGAGGTGGATCCTTGAACTGTGGCCACTCACACATTATTGACTTTTACTTTGCAATAGCTATTGCATAGAAAGGAACAAAGTGTGTCTGGTTACTTCTCAGTGCACTGCCAAGCAGTAGCAGCCACCTCGGGCCCTTGGTCCATGGGCTGTGTCTGGAGTGTCATTGTGCTATTGCAGCATCAAGAACCACCCTGATAATGGTCTGGGTTTCAGTTCACCAGTTGGCAACATGTATAATCTGGCCTGATACTTGTCTCAGGAAGTGATGACCAACGCATCTATGACGAGTACAGCACCCTAGCCTTAAATAATGTTACCCATTAGTAGACTTTTCTTCCAAGCACTCATTTTCAATGCTTTTTTTTTCCTTTGTTTCAAGCATTTGGGGTGTTTGGGGGAGGAGGTGTTAGATCATCATTCCAATTTTTGCTAAACAAAATGGCAAATAACAAGTCATTTAGTTTCTTGCTATATTTTGTTTGTATATATTAAAGGTAACTATTGGAGAAAATAACAATTTCTACAAAAACATCAGAAGACATGCATGCCTTCATTTTATTCTCAGTATAGCCCAGTATTTGCTCTATGTGTGTGTAAATATATATATATGCAAACTCATTAATGTCTAAATATATAAAAAAATAATGTCCTTTTCAGCTGTTACTTTTAACTGGATATCATGGCAAGACAAGGAGCAACCAAAATAATTAGCATTAGTTTGTCACACTATCATTTTTAATTAGACAGCACACTGTAGTAATTATCTTTAAGAATGAAATCACTTGCTTAGTTTCCTAAAAGCCTGGTTTTCATTACGGCACAGGGTGGGGATGTTTTCCTTTGCTAATTCAAAGGTTCATGAATCTATAATAAACCTCTTGAGACAAACTTGGGAAGTATCCTTAATCAAAACTACATGGGCAGATAGGTTATTTTTTCTCAATGTGATTCTGGCAAAGTAGGGAAAGACAAGAAAAATGCATTTAGTTAAGGGTTATATATGAAATTAGAAGAATGAAGATTTGATGCCTGCTTTGATACATGGTGCTCTAGATAAAATCATTCTTAGTGTGGGGGGTTTTACTTGTATGCATACACAAAACCTTAATTCTGCAGTTGCTTTTATTTGTTTGTTTTCTTGGCTGTGGTTTCCATGCACAAGTGTGGAGGTTTCAGAGGCAGATAAAACTGCTGCTTTTCTGCATTTCCTCCCTTTCCCAAGGAGAAATGAGCCGCATTTACCTCACAGTGAAAAAAAAGGTCTGAGAATAGATTGATTATACCCAACTTCTTGTCCTACTTACTTCAGAAATGTTTTAATGATGGCCTTGTGCCCTTTCATGACTTTGATGCATGCAATTTAGACATCAAACAGTTCTGGTTGGGCTGCATCATTACTGCCTTTCATCCTGTATCATATGTAACAAGACTTTCAGGACCATCATGTGTTGGGTGGATGGAAGGTGCTGCTCTAAGAGAGGAGCCTCTGCAGATACTGTGGATGTGGAAACAGCAAACTCTCCTCATGGGATGTGCTGTCAAAAGACCTGTCTCATCACGGTGGGCCAAGGCTCACCTTCCTACCACAGTTGGTGACATCCAAATTCTATTTCAAACTATATTTGCATGAACCTGTAACTGGCTGTCATCCTTATTCATACAAAAGTACAGTTCCTTTTTTGTACTAGTTCACTAATTTACTGGTATTGTGGGGTAAGTAATTTATTGATGTGTGAAGGGGGAATATCTTTTCATCATTTTCAAATGTGCTGGTTTGTAATTTGGCTGAACAGTGTGTGATGTAGGAACACAGAACTTGACTTTACCTCCTTTTCATCATGTCCCATGGGTTACTTCTTGAGCCAAGCAAGAAGTTTCAAATTTTTCACTCTTTTCATATTTTAATGGGAGCATTTTTCCATATACCAAATAATTTTGTGGCAGATTTCCTTAGAGCTCATTCACCTTTGGAGTTCATTTGTGACATGCCACAAGCATGCCACAAGCATGAAAGAGAAAACACCACCCAGCTGACACATCTTGGTTTCATTTTCTGTATTACTCATCCTATTCCACATGTACCCCAGCATCTTGTTTGGTTTTATTTATAGCTATATATGTTCAACCAAGCACATGTTTCCAGTATTGTCCCCACTGGGCTCCAGGCAATATCCCTAGTAGCCATCATTGAATTTTAGGATCCTGTGAAGTAGAGGAGTGGTGGTTGGTGTTGGGTTTTTTGTTTGTATTTTTCTATTTCTCTCCTGCCTTCATTTTAATTTTTGATTGGTCATTCTGTGAAAATTAACATTAAAGGAATGACTGTTCTCAGTGTCATGGTTTCACCAGGAGGGAAGTGTTCCAAGAACAATTCTAGTTGTCCAGAGCTTCTTCAAAGTTTCAATAAAAGCAATTATCATAATAATAATGAGAAACATACAAAATGAAATTTGTTCCTGCATTTCAGTAGTCCCTGACTGCATTGCCTGTAAGAACAGAAACAGCATCTTTATTTCACAGTTTCTCAGTTGTCATTGTTTAGAGTTTTGAGAATTTAGTTCTAGTTGTTGCCATACTGATTTGATTAAAACATAATGAAGATCTATTTTTTCACCCCGTTGCCTGGGAGTCCCCCACAATGAGGGGGGTGAAGTACCCCAGACAGGTGTCAGACTGGCTGATGCATGTACAGAGCTCATGAAGTCAGACTATTTGAGTACGGTGGTAACCCCGTTCATAAGCATCAACTACTCCAAAAATTTGTAAAAAGCTGATGACTAAAGATTTTTACCACTGGATACTTAGGTACATCCTAAATAATAAATTAAAAGAACTTATTTTCCTAAAATTTCAGCTTCTTGCATGTCAAAACACAAGACCACTCCACCTTCTTGGCAATGGCCAGTTGGGTGGAACTCCTACTTGGCAGCTTCTGGTGTGCAGGATTGCACAAGCAATCTCTAGCAAGGTCATTAACAGGGCACAACTGAAAATACATTCTCAGCCTCCTCTCAGTACGTGTAATTACTTGCAGGAGTGGAATATGAATTTCCAGTAGTGTTGACATGCACTTTGTTGGTAAGTGCATTTTTGAGGGAAAGCAGTTCACAGAAACACACAGAGACATGGGGATAGGATCATAAATGTAATTGAAAATACTGAAAGTAATTTTTGCCATACAGTTTCACATTTGTGTTCTTCAGAGGACAACAGCACAGCAGGCAAACAGTGCACCAGATATCTGTGTCTGAATTGTGAACCTGATGGTACCTCTCACTATGCCTTCATCAGCCATCCTCAAAAAAGAACTTCTAGAAAACTGACTTACTAGGAAGAGTTCTTTCTTCACAAAACAATTACAATTGGTCTGTGTCACTGTATCAGAACCAGACAGTTCATGTATGAAAAGAATTACTGCCGGAAATAAATTCTTTCACATCTGATAGTTTTTGAAGAAGACTCCCCCTTGACACTATGGCTTCTGCTGCACAATGTATGCTGACCTCCTTGGCACCCAAATTCCTTAAAAAAGGCCTCACAATTAATTTTATTACAGTAAAGGCTTACAGCCAGCAACAGCTCTGTGGTTCCTTATTCCATTCTCTAAGTAGCTCGTATTTGTAATTAATCTTCTTTCTATTCCAAAAAGTGCCTGAAAAGGGAAGAGTGCAAAAGTAATTTATGTTTTGCTACATATATATACTTTCAAATAATGCTTGGGAGAAATTACAAGTAATGTTAAAGCCCTATTTGAGGGTTGCATAAGCCAAACTAGGATCAAACAAAGCATATTTGAATATATCTCTTGCTGCTTTCTAACAAAGGGATGCATGAGGAAACTCCTAAAACAACAAAATTCTGCTGGGGAAGAGAAGGGTCCTTTCTTTATCCAAGAATTGTACCAGTATTATGCATGTAAGTAAAAGTGTTTTATTTTGTGGGAGAAAACCTACACCTAAAGATCAGGAGGATACCCAAAAATGTGCACTTATTTTTCATCTTCCAGTAGTTGAATAGTTCTGGTAAGTACAGATTTAGGATGTCAGGACAAAATAATTTAAGCAGGTACTGCCTCACTGCAGCGACTTTATTCAACACTGACTTGACCTATTCTCTAAAGTACTAAGTGCTAAGGGAGGTTTAGAGTGGTACTTTTTATTATGCAACTCTGAAATTCCCACCATATACGAAGTGGGTAAGGTATTTCCCTGGAAAGCACAAACGTATGTATCTCTAGGCTGTTTGCTTGCCCCAGTTTATGTTATTCCACAGTGGTCCCCGCCACCCGCAGCTCCCGAGTGCACATGGCACGGGCGGGGGGCACAGGAGCGCAGGTGACCCTGGGCAGCTCCCTCCTCCCTCCGTGTGCCGAATCCTTGCTTCCACAGGTGCGATCCTTAAGCCCAGGCCCCCCGTGCCGATGGATGCACCGGCACCTCCGGGAGATGCGCTCCCTGCAGTCAGTCCCGGCCTCGGCTACACCTGCACAGCAATTCCTGCCACAGCAATTCCTGCCACAACTGCCTTGCGCAATTCGCTCTCCCGCACACATGCCCTACTTTTCCTGCAGGAGCAGCAGCTCCGCCGAGTGTCACCCAGTGCCTCCAGGAGCCTCCCGCAGTGGAGATTCCCAAGGGCCGCTCAGACTCCATCCTGCCTCCGGGGTGCCCGGACCGAGCAGGTCGGACCAGCTGCCCCTTTCGGGGCGCTGCTGACCCCACCACTCCCCCAGGGCACCGCCCCGCGCCCTGCCCCGTCACGGCCACGCCGCTGGGCTGGCGCACACTTCAAAGCCGTGCCCAAGGCAGGAATAGCGACGGGGTAGGCGGGACTCAGGGCGGGACCGGCCGCCACTGACACCGCTCGTCCGCGGCCCCGCCGCGCCCCCGGCCCTCCAGGGCGGGACTACAGCTCCCGGCACGCCCGGCGGCGGGGAGGGCGTGGCCGCTCTCACGTGGAGGCAGACATGGGCGCCGATTGGCTGCGGCCGGGAGAGGGGCGGGGCCGCGGGGAGCACTTCCGGTGCCCCGCGCTCGGCACTTGTTTGGATGCTGCCGTCACATCATGGCGACGCGCGGGGGCGGCGGCGCGGCGGGACCGACCCGGCGGAGCCCGAGCCCGAGCGGCGGGGACCAGGCGGCGGCGGCGGGAGCGGCAGCCCCGAGCAGTAGCCCCGAGGTGAGACGGCGGCGCGGTCGGGCCCGGCGGGAGGGCGCTCCGCCTCCCCTCCCCGCCG
>VWZD01013584.1:314939-384257 GCA_013396695.1 Sakesphorus luctuosus
CCGTGCCCGGCCCGGCGGCAGCGGAGGGGGCTCCGGGCGGGGGCGGCGGGAGCGTTTTATCACCCTCCAAAAGGGGGAAAAAAGGGTGGTTTTTTTTTTGCTCCCGTTCTCTGCCGAAACCAAACTGAAAGCAGCGCTGTCCCCAGTGATTTCACAGTAATTTCTGGTTGCGCGTCCATGTAGGAAAAGACTGAAATACGCGTACTTGGGCGCGCAACGGCAAAAACTTAAAATATGCTGTAATTCAACAGCTCCATGTAATATCACCCACTCGGTGTTTAATGTGACAGAACCGCCTTGCTAATTTCTTGTGCTGCTTAAGTATCATCCGGTGCCCTTACCTAAATTCAAGTGGCTTTTTGCGGTAACTTTTTTCCGTGGGTGCAAAGGATAACAACATCCCAGAAATAGTAACTTTGCGGTGCTGCTCGTTGTTTATTTTGGCTGTTAGACGTCTAGGAGACTACGGAGCTAGTTTTCCTCAATGAAAAGCACCGTATTTTGCTTTATGTTTTCTCAAGATCTTTCCTGAGAAGTGACTTGAAAGTAACTTTAGTGTCTGTTGTGAAACCAGATGATGATGATGATGATGTTTAAAAAAGAAGAGGAGAAAAAAACCCGAACAAACCTGCATTCCCTATTATTTCAAATATGTACAGTCAAAGGGAACTTAAGTTTTAGAAGAGATAGAATGTGGTAGGCAATGTTAATCAAATTTTACTTTGAACTTTTTTCTGTGAATTAAAATCGTTCAGCACTCTTGCAGATTTCCCTCCCCCTGCCTTGATACACAGGAGCTTCTTTATTTTTAGGTTCCTTGTGACCTGTTTGCATTGGGAATTCAGAACTTGTCTACCCTGCTTGTTCCAGAGTCATACTGTGGATGACTAGAGAAGTATTTGGTTTATAGTAAAGAGGAAGTGAAACCTCATTGGCAGAAATGATTCATGCTATATTAAATGTTTTCTTAATTAGCACCTGTCTCAGATGCTTATATTAAAAAAAGGCTGGTAAAATGTGCAGCACTTTACCCTGTGTGTAAATGCACTGAAAGTTTCCATGTAAGCTTTGGGTTCCTGCAGTGAATTTTTTGCTAGAATTACAGGAAGTGTTTGTCATGAATTGTTTTAGGTTACTCAAAGAATCACTGGCAGAAGAGGTTTTATATAAAGGTAAAAGGGTGACAGAATTCGCTGGCAAGGTTCCCTCTACTACTTACTGTGTGGTTAGCACAGAGAAAATTACTAAAATCAGTCACTGTAAACCAAAATCTACCCAAAATTACCTATTTGGAGGCTGGGGAAGGGAGGGAGGAGAAGTGATAAGGATTGGAAAGGTTAGGGATACAAAAGGGTAAGGGAGACCCTCCTGTTGAGCCACAAGGCTCAGAGTGTGGACCCTCCTGCCGTGGACTTGACCAATAGATTAGGCCCAAAGGTTTTAGCAGCACTTAATCGATAGCTTAAGTTAAACAATTCAACAAAAGATTATGTACCATTTACTACAGCACAACAGTAACTCCCGGGCCTCACTTACAAATCTGAAGTACTTAAGAATCTCCAAGGTTCACACATTCTCAGTACAGCTGCTATAGCATATTCACACTTGCACAGACACAGATCTGAAGAGTATTTACAAGGTGAAAAATTCCCCTCAAATGCAGGGAAGTACTCACATCAGATGCCTTTCTGTTCTCGAGGAGCAGAGAGTGGAGCCTTGAGCAGTGGTACCAGCCCTGACTCCGTCCTCAGCATTTGGCAGTGGTGCTCCAAGGACAGCAAAGCTGGGAGTTTGCTGGCTCTGAGAGGTGGCCCCTCAGAGGGAGATGTGGCCACAGCCCCCTGTGGTCCAGGAGAACTCAAGAGAGCTGGCTTAGCACGTCTGTTTATAAGGTTGCAAGAGAGGGGGCTTTAGTCATAATAATTTTTCATCCAGGCTGCTATTTCGGTCGATAACTTTCCCTGAAGGTTCAGTAACAAAAATATTGTTCCACTTGGGTTGTTATTCAGGTAAGAAAAGTAACTTTCCCAGGCTGTTTGTTAAAAACCATGAGCTTGTTAGACAGCACTGGTTCCTGGGAGCAGACAGTGTTTCTGATAAGCTCCAGAGGAGCTCAGCCCAGGTGCTTTTTGTCAAGGCCGAGGCCTAACAAGCATTTCTGAGCTCCTCCTGGGGCTGAGTGTGTGAGAGATGCACCACTAAAGTGTTTTAACGTCTTAAGCTAAATGAGGGAAGAGATTTTTTTTTCCCCTTCCCTTTTGTGGTTGTGTTTGAGGTAAATGAAAAAGCTTTTCTTAAAAGCAGGCTTGTCATCTGTGTCATGAGGCCACTGAAAGAGCAAGAAAAAAGTGTGGTAAAGGTAACAGAAAAAGGGAAGGACCATAAGCAGAGGGGTCATGTGAGAATGTACATGGGTGAACCAATAGCAAAGACCACATCTTGAATTGCACAGCCAGCAGTATTAATAGTGGAACTCTGTTAACATTGAGTCTGCGTTAACTTTTATAAAAAAAATTACAAAATTTTGGAAGTAGGTGTTTCTTAATTGTCCTCCAGCTGTGTTGGGACTTCTAATCTTGTAGTGCTTTGAAACTAGTGATGAGCAAAACTGCAGGTGCCTCAGTCCAGTGTTTTTGAAGTAGATAAATGAGTGCATAAAACATGGTTTTTAATGTAATGACAGAACAGGGTAAAATGTTTGCTTGAAATGACTCAGATCTCACAACTAAGGTCTTTGTTCAGTGAGGAAGCCACCTCAGAGGCCATTAGGTTTTCAGAAAGGTATAATTAGTCTGCTTGATCATTGAGATATTGCATGGAGGAGCAGCTTAATAAGCTGGTCGTGTGGTCACATGCATCTGAATAGTTGTGTGTGGACCAGTGGATGAAGGTGTACCTGCTATAAAATTCAAACTCAAATTCTGTGACATCCTAAAATGGTAGTTTTCCTGGGGAAGTTATAAGTAAAATTGATACCAAGAATGACTGATCTTTCAACACAGTTGGTACAGTTATGTTATATAAAGTCATCTTGAGTATCTTCACTGAGGAAAAGTATATTACATATATGTTTTCAAAGTAAGCTTCTCTCTGTTAGCAGGAAAAGTAAATTTTTGGGATGCAGGGTGCATAAAATTTATTGGGAACCATAAACATTTGTGATAAATAAGACATACTGTTTTGCTACAGTTTTTTAATGTAATTAAAAAAGGATAAGGGGGTATAAGACTTGTGTCCTGCTGCATGCACAGGAGGTTTGAAAATGTAATCAGCTGAACAGCGTCATTCAAGGTGTATTTTTTGGAGCCCAATGCTGAGCAAATGGTTATGTATTTACTTGTTTAATGAGTTTCTCTTCCAGTTGTGAAAATCTGGTTTATGTACATACATTTCTTCCAAAGCTTCCAGGATATTTTTTGAAAGTGTTATCAATTCCAGAAGCCACGGTTTTAAGCATCTTTTCACAGCAAAGGCCAACTGCTGCTATGGCTATGTAGATGTTTTGGTAGATCAATTCTGGTGCTTATGTTTTTTAGGATAATTGGCCAACATACAGGAGAAAAAGAACATTGGTGCAGCTACTGAAGTTGCGGTTGCTTTTAATAAAAGGTACAGAGAAGTGTTTTCAGGTGGTTTAGGGAAAGTATGGAACACAGGTGCACATAGTGGCAATAAGCACGGTCTATTTTAGGTGTTACAGACTTGTGTAGGTGGTAGAACAAAAAAAAAGTCTGTTTGACACATTTTGGCGTGGTGGTAGGGCAAGTTCTACCCAGGTGTCTGTTTTATCCTTATGTACAGCACATGTTACTGATGCAGAACTGCTTGAACAAAAGCTGGCTTAGGCTCCTGTGGTCATACCCAGTATCTTAAATAGGAAATCTGGTTTGTACTCTGATCTTTTAGGTGTGAAATAAGTAAAGTTTTCCTGATGTGCACCTTTTTTGATCAGGGTATAAGTTGAGAGAGCAGAGCTAAAGACTGATTGCTCCTGTTCATGCCAAAGTTTTCAGTGTTACCAGTAATTTTCCTACAGTCATCCTCAAGCTCTACCTTAAATAGCTTGAAGATTATATGCTTTTCAGAATTGTCAGTGTCTTGTAATAGCTGGTTTCACAGCTAGGTAGGTAGGAAATATCTTTTTTTTAATGGTAGAGTTTTGAATTTTGATAAATTATTTTATGATCTTACAAAGTTGCACTTAACCTGTGCAACATACTCTTTTTGTTTCTCTGGAAATCTTTCTAGGCATATAATAGTCTGATCCTGTTCTGTCAGATTATGAGCTACCTGTGGTTGAAGCTGTCTGGAAGCTGAGAGAGTGTGGTAGCAGCTAGAAAAGGTAGCAGTGATTTCAGTGGAAGGACTTTGCTGGGTTAGTTTTGTTTTTATTCAGTCAGTACTGAATCAGCACTATTATACAATGTGCTGTGGGAAATGCTCTGTTCTGGCTGGAATGTTAAACTGAGACGTTGACTAGTCTGATGAGCACACATTTGGAAAGATAAGAGGTAAGATTTGGGGTTGTTCTGACCATTGCCTCAATAAGGAGGGATCAATTTCACTGATATTAATGTGGTTTGGTACTTAATGTTCTCAGTGTGATGTTTATTATTGCTGGACTTCACCTGGAAGCTTCATAAAGACTGAATCTGCAACTACCTGCAGTTAGTGTTTTAATGATAGCATTAAGTGTAAGAAGGCTGTTTAAACTTCTGGTTATTGTTTTTAATATCTGAAGTGACATCTATTGTAGAAAATTCTTTCTTAGTCCTAATCAGGAAATAATTGAGGTATTAGTGCTTGTGGTCCATGTCAGGCAATAGCAGACTTCTGTTTTTTAACATGAAAAACACACACTTTCTAATCTAGGTTAAATGAATTACAATTTTAATATGTCATTCCAGTGCTGTCAGATTTGCTAGAACTTATGGACTACAACTAGATAGAGTTTAAGGAGGTTTTTTGGGGTGTGTTGATTTGGGGTTTTTTATGGGGGGAGGGGAGGTATTGGTTTTTGTGGGTTTTTTTATTATGTTATCAGACCTAGCTGCTGGTAGAACCACTTTTTTAGGTACAGTATTCTAGCCTGTGGCCAGCAATTTGTAATTATATTTAAGATAAGAAAACTGGATATTTTTATAAAACCTGTCTACTGCTACACTGAGCTTCAGTTTTGCAGGGAACATCCTTGCTTGTCAGTAAACTTGGATTAGTTCCATGTTCACTGGAAAGCTGCAAGAAAGATGACCAGTTCTGTATATTTTCACCATCTTTATGATTTTCAAATATATTGCAAACATACAGGAAACTCGTAGGCAAACATTTTTCTTCAATTCCATATGCTGATAGGTTATTTCTAACTTCTCTGTTAGACTTCAGAGAATGAGTGTGAAATTCTAAAAATCCTTGTGTTTCTTTGACAAAGGATAGAGAATATTCAAGAGTTTGGAAATTTTTATTGTCAGTAAAAAATTGAACTGACACCTAATTTGACTTCAACAAAAAGCTCTGCTGAATTAATGAGGTTGGTGTTCACTTCGTCAAACTTCCAGATGCTTTAGAATATGCATGTGAATTGCCAACTCTGAATTGATGTTTAGGTTCCTGTGATGGTTTGCTGGAAGAGAGATGGACATGTAATGACTTACTGGTCACATGTATGCCCCTGCCAGTATTTGTTGGGTTTTTTCCACCAGAAATGACAGAATTTTCTTAGATAAAAACCAGTGAAAATTTTTCAGTTGTCTAAATTTGAAGCAGCTTCTCGTGAACATCTTGACAGTGTTCTAGTACTTCAGTAGCCAGTGTTAACTATGTACCTGTGGTGAGATAAGGTATTTTATGTTTAGTTCTTTGTGCTCTGACTGTGCTTAGATTGACTTTTATTTTTTAGTGGCTCTCATGCTTTGGCTTCTTTCCAATCATCCTGCTCACACTCCTGGTTGGCAGGACTGCCTATTGCTGTGCAGTGAACTGGGGTGAGGAACTGATCTGGCTGTAAATTGTGTTAAAACAAGTCCCATGAATGTTTTTGCTAGCACAGAGGAGGTGGGTATGAAAAAGGGGAATAAAATGATAGCAAAGCTGCTTGGGCACTGCTGTTGTTCAGTCTGTAACCACAGCCAGTCAGGCCTTCTCAGCTTCTGTTGGAGCTGCTGGCAATTTTGTGCTCTGCTTTCAAAAAGAAACTCTTAAGTCTGTTTATGGATATCAAAGTCTGGAAATGCTGTGCCAAACCAGAACCTTCTGAGTTTAGAGCAGACTTTCGCTATATTTTGCCAGACTTCTTAGGCACAAGTATTTGCATCAGAAGTTTATGTTCTGTGCAATGGAAAAACTGCAAGTTTCAGCCGTTGTGTTGTTACTGCAGTTGCTCTGGTATCATGTCGTGTTCAGAATAGTCTGGTCTTCCCTCTTTTGTCAATTTAATGTGACACATTGGCTTCTATATGAATCATGGGTTTTAGAGTATATCTATGCCAGGCACTCAGCAATAGGACAAGGGGGCACGGGCTCAAGCTCTGCCAGGGGAAATTTAAGTTGGATATCAGAAAAAAATTCTTTCCAGAGAGAGTAATCAGGCATTGGAATGGGCTGCCCAGAGAGGTGGTGGATTCACCATCCCTGGAGGTTTTTAAAGTGAGATTGGCCGTGGCACTGAGTGCCATGATCTGGTAAAGGCACTGGAGTTGGACCCAGGGTTGGACTTGATGATCTCGGAGGTCTTTTCCAACCCAAGCGATTCTATGATTCTATGCCATGGTTTCAACCATTGGTACATACAGAAGGCTTAAGTTAGCTGGGCTATTTTCACATTTCTTGTCCTTTTTTGTGAAGCATCTCGTTTGTTTAGCTGACCCTAAACTTGCAGGGGGGTGCCTTTCCCATGCCCATGGAAGCCCCACAATTTAAGACAAGCTAAGGAAAAAACTGCACATTTTACAGTTGACTTTTTAGAGATATAAAATGTTGAAATTGGTTGTTTGTTATACCAATTCAATTACTGCATGACCTTTGTAGGCATTTATCAAGTATGTTGTCTGATATGACTGGACAATAAAACTGCAGTGCATTTATATTTGTCCATAAAGCATGTGCATCATTTCCACACTTACAAAGAGCTGTGCATTGTCAATCTTCCTTGGTAACTCAAAAGTTGCTCCTTAATATCTATCCACTTATTTGCAGTTGAAAAGCTCACTGCCCTTTGTGAAAGATACTGTGTGAATTCCATCTTCTCAAGGATGGATCTACCTTGAGATAAGGTCTAGAGCAAGGGACTTGCTTTAAGAATAGAGAACAACAAAGCTGTTACGCATTAATATTGGAAAAAGATATATTTGTTTAATGATTTTTAAATAACTCTTTCAAGCATGCTGAACAAATTGGGCGTCAAAAGATATCTCACAATATATTAGTGTTGGCTGCATTCCTTTGATGTTGGCTAATTCCTTTTGAAGAGGAAAACAGTCCTGTGCAGAGTATAAAACCCAGTGCAAACTCCTGGCTTTAAGAATTAGCACTTTTTTTAATATGAAAATGTAAGATAATCTGAAATTAATTTGTACTTAAGCAGCAAAACTGTGCATATGAACAAGCCCTGTCTCTACAATTCCTTATGATTTTAAGGAAACTTACTTTCAGTTAGAAAAATAAATCAATGAGAAGGATCCCTTTACTTTGGCAGTAAAGTGAGCTCAGCTCTGTTTATCATGCTTTTAACTATCAATGCATGTTGTATAGTGGGGTTGAAAATGGACAGTAAAAAATATCCAGCCACCTCCACACAGTCCCAGCCTCTGCAGTGTAACCAAATGAACAAAACAGAAACACACTCAGCCAAACACCCTCGAGGTTCTTACCAGCCTTAAATGTAGTTGAAAAATTGAGAATACTGTTCAGGGGATTGAGAGGGGAGTCTGGTAGCTGCTTGGTAAGGTATAGAGTGTTATATCAAGAACATCAGGTGTTCTGCTCTAAAATGTGAACATATCACAGCAGAATTAAAACAACTGGTGATGTTTAACTTCCTGGTTAAATGATTAAATATTTTGCATTTTAGGAAATCTTTAGAGAAAGTTCTGTTTAATTGAGCAGAAATAATGTATTGTTTAAAATCATAGGTAGGAGGACTCCAAATCTGAAGCCAGTTAATACTCACTTTTCTAGATGATTTCATAGATGAGAATTTTGCCATTTCAAAAACAGATGCGTTCCTGATCCTGTTTATCATTTTTATTATAACAACCAGTATTCTTGAGTTAAAACCTGATGGTCATACTTGGCATTGTGATTGAACTAGTTCAGCTCTTGCTCTATGTCACTGAAGCAATGTGTTTATGGAGATTTCCTAGTAGGTGTTTGGGTTTTTTTTAAATTTTACTCTTTTTTTGTCAGTGCAAAAGGAGGGTGGCAGTTTTCCTTTTAAACACATTTGCTTGACTGTTTACTTCACTTTCTCCGTTCTGTTCTGAAGGTGGTTGGTGGTGCCATGGAAGAAGCTGGATTGCAGGAGATGGGAATGAATAACCAGGACCAGCTGGTGAAGAGCAAGTGCAATGAATTATCTGATGCAACGCTGCAGAGTGCACAGTCCAACTGTTACAGTCTGGAAAACACAGGCACATTGGAAGAAGCTGAGTATATCACAAAGAACAGGAAGCTCCTGGGATCCACATGCTGCTTCCAAGAGTCTCGTGAGGAGACTCCTGGAAGAGAAGAAACCCGTACTGATCCACCTGATGGCCAACAAGATCCAGATAGTGAAAAACACAAAGAGAAAACTTTGGGTGTGTTTTCTTTTGCATTTTGGTTTTTAAGTGGCTTTAATATTTTTGTCAAATAGCTACACATTTGCTCTTTGTCTCAAATTTACTCTGTAGCCAAAAACTTGTCACCTTTAACAGGGTATTTTGAGAAACTGCACTTCTGCTTAGGAAAAGACAGTTCGTAATGCATATGTAAGATTCCTTCAGCTGGCAATGCTATTTTTATTGGAACTTTAATAATAATAACACAGTAATTACTAATCAACTTTTTAAACTTTTTGGTTTGAGTATGGGATTGTGGTGTTCAATGCTGCCAAAGCACAGCTGATAATTAAATTTCAAATGCTTATTAAAAACATTTGTGTGATTATCTTTTAATACCAAAACTTAAATTTGAAAAAAAAAAATCTAAAATGTTTTCTTTTTATCTGTGCTATTATAAATGAGAAATATTTTTGTGATTTTAAGAATAGATTAATTTTTGCTGTCTGAGTTGTTGAATGGCACATAAGGCAAGACAATTTTATTCTTGTTGTGATGACTTCCCATTTGTTATCAGTTGGGATTATGCAGCTATCAAACCAGAGAACAACTTAACTCACTAATTTCTCATGGATTCTGCTTCTAAAGACAGGCTCCTTTTTGGTAGGTTTTTTCCCTCAATATCATTGTCTTTTATCCATTTCATAGGAAAAGAAGTGTTATTATTAATGCAAGCCTTGAATACACTTTCTACTCCAGAAGAAAAGCTGGCAGCTTTGTGCAAGAAGTATGCTGATCTGGTAAGTAATTTGTAAAGATGGCAGGAGTTATTCATGTGTTAATATTAACTGTGGAATGCTACAACTAATACAGGACAATAATTGATTTTGGATATTTTATAGTGTTGGTAAAAAAAGAAAAGGACACTCAAGCTGACTATGAGTATTGCTTTATTGCTTCAGCCAAACTTTCATGTAGTTGTTTCACTTCTATGTGACTGCCTAAAGCCAAACAAAATAGGTTTTGATAACTCGATGTTGAAGCATAATATTAGGAGTACAGAAATGCTAGTAATTATTTTCCTTTTTTTCTCTGTTGATAATGTGTTTGTGCTAATGTTTTATAATTTACACCCTGTAGGATAAAGAGGAAGAACATACGGTCATACAGAAATTTTGGGGAAAAAAATATTCAGTTACATTTAACTCAGTGATTTTGGGGGCATAGGGAACATTGGAAAGATCTAGGTTTAATTTGGCTTTGTGCTACCTGATGATGCAAAGGAATGGATAGAAAAGTAGGCGTTTCTTCAGTAACAAATGAAAAAGAAGCAGTCCATAAAATGCATTCCTATCTCAAATGGGTGAAATGATAATTTATTCTCTAAATTAATTGATCATAAAACTGGAGGGCTTAGAGGGAAGGCTCCTAAGTTTCGCTTCCCAGAATGTTCCTGGAGATGACAATGCTTGACTCGTTTGTCTTGAGACAGGGACAGACAGGGATGGAAAGACTGGAAACACTGTGTGTGTGTTTTCCTACCATATTTGTTATCATAAAAGGAATACAAACTAAAGAGATAATTGAAAAGCTTGACAAAAGCGTAAGATTTTCTTTCTGTAGATGTCAGATGTCTCATATGCAAATATTTCTGAAAATGACATAATGGCTGCACAACATGGCATGACTTCTTTTCCTTTGAGATTAATAATGTCTCCAAAACTTTGAAGATGATCTACTGGGTAGTCTTTTTACTCACAGAGGCAATATTAATTACTTAAAAACTGATTTAAATTAGTTCTGTTAAGGAAATCCCAAGTCCTCCTTGGAGGTCTGTTACATTTTTGCTTTGTTTTCTTTGCTCTCTCTCACATACTCTTGTTCACATGAGTTCATTTCCTTCAACACCAGCAGCTTCTCTACAAAGTCACTTTCATTTAAATGAGAAAAAACAGTAGTTCCATAGTGCAACTCAAGGATGGGGAGCCCGTCTAAAAATGGGCTTTGATATTGAGAGCAAAATGCAATAAATGAGTTGGTTCTTTTGGGCAATTGCTTGTGCATGTGATGCCTTTTGTATTTGAGCAAGAGGCTCTCATGTCAGCTTGCAGTGGTGGTGGTGATTGCCTGCATGAGGAACTAGGCCAGCATGAATCCCTCAATTCTGCAGAAAGAAAACAGTTTGCACTATCCTGACTTGGAGTTTTATAGCTGAAGGAAAGATGGGGAGCAGCTACATCAGATGAATTGTTGTAATTTCCTTCAAGAAGCTTTGCAGTCGGAAGACATGGGGTCATGTTAAGTTTTTTGCCCTCCCAGAAAAGGATCCATAGTCAATGGCAGAGTAAGCATTCACAGTCCATACTTAGTAACCATTGTAGAAAACCACTTGCTTTTCCCAAGATGCTCAGAATGGCTGGGAAGCTGGGTGGGAGCTTGTCTGGATATGAGAATAGCTCTGTTTCAGCTAAATGAGCCTTAGAGGTACCCCTGTTCCGCTTAGAAAGCTTAGGATGGATCTGATTGTGTTCAAGATGCATTCTTCTCTTGGTCATAGTGGTGGTGAACCACTGGCATAGGTGTCAGCTTTAATGCCAGCAGAGGTTTAAACTGTTTATGACAGTGCACCTACAATGCTTTTTTTCTTTTTTTAAAGATTCATCTTTAAAGCTCACTGTCAGGTTTTTCAGTGGTGTCTCATGAAAAGGACTGTACAATAAAGGTAGGAATACCTCTCTCCTGGCAAAAGATCTTCCACAATTTTTTTTTCCTAATTTGGAATCTATCAGGAGATCAGTCTGGGATGCAGGAGGGTTTGCATCCTTGGTGATATGGCTCACACTGGCATACTTTTACAGGCCTGAAGTTTCAGAGATATTCAAACAGCCCACACTACAAGTGCTGTTTTCTGGCCACAAGCAAAGGGCTTTTTATGTTTGGATGTGAAAACATTCCTTTAACATTCCTTTTCCCTAAACTGGATTAAATACACATTTAATTTGCTCTTGTCATAGAGGTTTTTAACTTTATTTATTCTTTCTTCTGTACTCCAACATTATTTTGAGCTCTTTCAGAAAGCCAGCATTGTATTATTCTTCTGTCATAGTGATGTTCCTCCTTGCCAGTCTTCTTTTCCTGTGGCTGAGGCTCTGTCTAATGAGGAGCAGCGTAACACCTTCTTTGCAATAGAACAGACTTCAAATAATACGGTTTCTCAGGGAGCCCAAAAAGCATATATAATGGAACTTGCTCAATGAGATTCTGTTTATTGGATAGCAGTAGAATAGATTTTGAAATATATATACAGTGTTTTAAGTGTCATCTACCATCTAAACAGCCTCAAGGAAATGAAACAAAAAATTTTGCTTACGTTGTTTGAGACTGCAGATCTCTTAAGGCCAAGACTGGGCTGTGTAGCTTTAATATTATTTGTCTTGAATTGTCAGGGCTGCTAGTTTTGTCTGTTCCTTTCTGAAATACCAATGTTTCACAATCTTGTATCGATTACTGCTTGCCTTGGTAGGAGTTCATCCTGACAAGAAGGAACTCTGCACAGTTCTGTGGTTTTTCTTTTTGATAGTAAAAACAAGACCTGTTAGATAAACAGCTGTATGTACTGTCTAGATAAGAGTGAGAAAAGTTGTGACTTGTTGAAAAGCCTGTCTCAGTTGGTTTTCAATTGTATCTGCAATGTCCTTCTTTTGCAGGGCTACTCCTACCCCTGTGGTTGAATGCAGGCTGATAGCTCATGGTCAACAACAGGTGCCTGTTCCTCAAAGGCAGATGTTTGTTAACTTGGAATTTGTGTATTTTCATCTTATGTCCTTATACATTTAGAATTGTCTCTAGGATAATGGTAGTTTCTCTTTAAGATCAACTTGGGGTCTTGATGAAATTTAACTTCTTTATTTTGATCCAAAATGTTTAAAAGTTTCTTCAGTGTGCTCATCTAGATAAAGCATAATGATAGCTTCAGCTATGTTTATTTAACAAATTTGTTCTCTAATGTTAGTTGGAGGAGAGCCGGAATGTTCAAAAGCAGATGAAGATACTGCAGAAGAAGCAAGCACAGGTTGTGAAGGAGAAAGTCCACTTGCAGAGTGAGCATAGCAAGGCCATTTTGGCACGTAGCAAACTGGAATCTCTTTGTCGGGAGCTTCAGCGTCATAACAAAACTTTGAAGGTTAGTTTGTTTAGATAAATTACAGTGCTGCTGGTGATGGAAGTACTGCTTACTGATCACTGCTAAAAATCAGGACTGCTGCTTTTTACTTGCCACTTGGCCCATTGCCTGTACCTGTAGGAGATGAGTGGCATGTGGTGTAAGTGTATCTCATTTTAAGGTAAAGAATACAGGGGTAGTTGACTCACTGGGTTTTTTCCCCCTCAAACCAGTTTATACTTGCAATATTTGATCTGGTTGTATTTCTTTCTGGGAGCAGTGCTGATGATTGCTGGAAAAAATAGCACAAGTGACATAATAGCTGCATGAAATGGCAGGGTATCAAAAAAGGCTTAATTCTGTCAATATAATGGATGGGAGTGAAATGGAACAGAGCCAAGAGATTCTTATCTGTGATCGCTGTAGGAAATTTCATCATGGTATCAATGCTCTTTTTTATATCTGGGTAATTCTGACACTTGCAAAGGTATTTATGTAGCATCTTAATACCAGCCTCTCAGTAATGCTGGTAGTGGTAAGGAGAAGATTATCTAAAAGTTTTAGAATTTCTAGATTCCCCACATTTCACATGGGTAGTTAGAATAGCATGTTATGATTGTGGCTTGTATTAGTTCTAGTACTCTAGAAGCTGAAACTGTACAGGAGTGAATTATTACCCTTGTAAAAATACAAAAAAGGTGTATGGTTTGACCTAAACACTTAACATTCTCTCATGAAAGGAAGAAAACATGCAGCAAGCACGTGAAGAAGAAGAAAGACGGAAAGAAGCAACTGCACACTTCCAGATTACACTGAATGAAATTCAGGCTCAACTGGAACAGCATGATATACATAATGCCAAGCTCCGACAGGAGAACATTGAACTGGGGGAAAAGCTGAAGAAACTCATTGAACAGTATGCTTTGCGAGAAGAGGTGCTTACAGTATACTTGTAATGGGATTTTATTAGTTCCTTCATTGTAAGCATCAGATAATTATCAAAAGGGGAGCAAAACCCATCATGCTTTACAACCTGATGTAATTATATCTAATTTTTTTGCATTATTCTTTGTACTTCACTACTGAGAAAAATTTGATAACTGTTTGGCCCACTATCTGCCTTTCCTGTGTAGTTTTGAATATCTAAGTTCAAGATGCATTGGAAAAAGTCTTTCACAGTAAAAGGGATCAAATAGAAATAAGTTGCCAAGAGATTGTGGAGTCTCTGTAGAGGTATTCAGAACTCATCTGGGCCAGGTGTGGGTAACCTGACCAGGCTTTGAAGTTGACCCTGGTTTGAGTGGACTAAGTGGCTTCCAAAGGTTACTTCCAACATAAATATATGTTAATAGTTGAAGTCGTTAAAAACTATGATTTCTCATCATAATAGGAGGGGGATATAAAAGTCCTTTTGTTTTTTTTGATTCATTAAGGTTGGGGTCTTCTTGTGAAGCTTTTTTGTGCACATAGTTGTTCTTGTTGGCATAGAATCAAAATAAGCTATCGTGCTTTAAGAATATATTTGGCCTGGTGTCATGGAAGTGCATCTGCCATAGGGCTAACTGAGCTGGCTTTAATTGGCACCAGGATGTGAGCTAGCTGCCTAAGCTACAGTGGTGGAAAACATCCAATTCTCTTTGTCCAGAGAGGACTGAGCTCCATGGAGTTCTACAGATAAGAGATTAGTTGGCTGGTTCTTAGTTGGCACAGGAAGTTTGGAATATAATTTTTCAGCTATTTCTGGGGAGTTGTTTTTTGCTTGTGTTGGTTTTGGGTTTTTTGCTTTGTTTTAAATCAGTTAGAAAGCTCTCTGTAGGCTAGTTCCCCACCTTTTGTGATTATGGAATGTTTGTATCTACCATGAGAGTATATGGGGAAGAGAAAAGATAGGAAGATGCAAAAATTCAGTGATTTGTGAAATTTCATCAGTTAAATAAACTCTTGTTGCAAACTTTGCTTATTTTGAGCTTTTTTAATAATGAGAACTAGAGCTTTTAGATGCAACAAAGTACAGTGAAGGTTAGAGGTAGATAAACTAACTTTAGAAGTAAGGATGTGGACTGCTTGCTACATGGTTTTTGAAATGTCTTGTGTGAAGTGATTGTCGGTATTAGATCAGTTTGATAAAAGCAGTCACCTGGCTCCTGGGAAAGGCAAGAAAAGGCAGTTACAATGTGTGGAGATAGAGGGGGGGAAAAAGGCATGTAAAACACTCTTGCCATTTTTTCTTGTGCATGAAACTGGGAAACAGTGTGTATCTCCCCAAACACTACACCTGCCTTCACTGACCAGCACACTGTCTATGTTTGACTGCTGTGATTTTCTTTTTCCCTTTAGCATATTGATCAAGTGTTCAAACATAAGGAACTGCAGCAGCAACTTGTGGATGCCAAACTTCAGCAAACTAGCCAACTTATTAAAGAAGCAGAGGAAAAACACCAGCGAGAACGGGAGTTTGTAAGTGAATTCTGTGTGCGATAGGAGACATGAAACCCACCAAACCAGACTTTTCACAATTTAAAGCAAATACAGCAAATGGAAATGACTGTCTTTTGAAAATTAGGATAGATTTTAAGTGAGACTGAGATGTAAGTTTTGTGTATGATGCCTAGAACATTAAGGTCCATACTAATAGGCAAGTACTGTTACTGTTTGCATTTTCTCAGCAAACGTGCTGAACGTCATTTAGATTTTTCTTAGACTGGGAAATGAGCTGAAACACCAAAGGTACTTTCTTATGGTCAAGGGTTGTAACCTCTGTTTTTATGCTATAGGAAATAACAAATGGAGAATAAAGCATGTGCTCTTCTGCACTGTTTTCCCCCCCAGACTATGGTGATGTTTTACTTGGATTTTGATAATCAGCACTTCACTTGCAGTCTTCTAAGCAGTTTTCTTACAATGTACCTTTAACTTTTAGGCAGAAGCCTTGCTTTTTCTCTATAATTAAAATTATCATTCACTGTTGGATTGTTGGGGTTTTTTGAATATAATTTCTGAGTCATAAGCTGATGAAAATCTCTTCCAAGATGGTGTCAAGTTGAAGCAAAATCTATTTGAACTGGTCTGTAAAGGTAGTGTTAGTGACTGGAGAAACAAAAGTGGAAAATAAATTAGGTTATGAAACAGTTATAAATTACATACAGTTTGTTAATCAACTATTAATAAATTTAGCAGCTCAAACTTGCTACAGAAATAGAAACATTGGCTCATGCTGCCAATTAGAAAAATGTCTCAATAAAAATCTGTGCGTGCCAACACATGCTTTAAATTTTGTATGTGAAAGTACAGTATAGTAATAATAAAGCCCATGTGAGAAGACACAGTTGAATAGCCCCTGGGTGATGTTAATGTTTGTTCATTTTTCATCATAGATCAAGTTAAGCTGTTCTTAGGAATACTTTTTTCATTATGTGGCTTTTTGCATTGTTTTTTTAGCTACTAAAAGAAGCTACGGAGTCCAGACACAAATGTGAACAGATGAAGCAACAGGAAGCTCAGCTGAAGCAGCAGGTATCTTTTTTAATGGAGAGATATTCAGTAATAGTTTTGAATAGGAGATATCAGGAGATTTATGACTGTAGTGAACACAACATCGGAAAAAACATTCATCAAATGCTTGTGAAAAATACTTGGTATTTTTTTTAATTAAATCATAAATTTTATTTCTAGAAGGTAACTCTTCAGCAGTGAGGCATGAAGTATAAATTGTAATGACTTGATCTTTTGTACTTGCTGTTTAATATATCTGGAGAGTACTGTTACTGGAAGGTGCTAAACATGGAATTTCTGGAGTTAGTGTCCTTTAAAATTAATAGTATTATAAAGACTAGAATATAGGAAAATTTAAGAAGAAAAGCTTAAGAAAGCTTGACCTCTCTGAAACTTGTGTTCTCCCTTTTTATCTTTGGTTTTTTATGTAGCTGTTCATACCATAGAGGCCCTTGAGATTATCAAGAGTTGGGGGGGGAATTTTTACCCAGGCAGGTTTTAGAATATGTTTTTACTGTCTCGATCTCATCCTGGAAGGATGGAGGATTGGGAGCAAGCAATGTCATGTTTATCCCTGTATTACTCAGATTTAGTAACCCAGGTATCTCTGTCCACACAAAACTCCTGCTGTCTTCAAATTACTTTCTGTCTGTAATTGTAAATGCTACAGCAGAATCCTCTCTGAGAGAGGAGAGATGGTGTCCAGCTTTTGATCTTTGGTTCTGGATCACCTGCAGTCATTAACCACACGTGAGCTCGTCAGACAGGGCACATGGAAATGGTGGCTTCAGCCAGCATCGGGGCACCTGAGAAGCAGTAGCTGTTCCGTTCACTGTATGTCTGTTATTGCTTCAGTTGAGGTTTTGTGCAAAGTCTCTGTCCTGGATTCAGCTGGTCTAGAGTTAGTTTCTTCTCAGCAGCTGGTACAGTGCTCTGTTTGGGATTCACTGCAACAATAACACTGATAGCACACTGATGTTATGGCTGTTGGTAAGTTGTGTTTATTCTAAGCCAAGGACTCTTGTGTGTGTTCTGCTTTGCTTGTGAGGAGTTGCACAGAAAAATAAAAAAACTGGGAGGGAGCATAGCCAGGACAGGTGACTCCAACAGGCCAAAGGGATATCCCACACCATGGAACATCATGCTCAGTAAATAAATTGGGGGAGTTGCCTTGAAAGGGCGTTGATAGGGGTTTAGGGATGGGGTCTGGTATCAGCAGCAGGTGATGAGCAACCGTATTGTGCATCACTTGGTTTTTTGCTTTTTATCATCATTATTACCATCTATTATTAATATGTTTTACTTTGTTTCAGTTATTAAACTGTTCTTACCTCACCTTACAATTTTCACTTTTGGTTCTCCTCTCCATCCCACCCAGCTGGGGAGTGGTGGTGAGTGAGCAGTTGCATGGTGCTTGGTTGCCAGCAGGGCTTAAACCATGACAGTCTCTTTGAAAGCTGTTCCATGTCCTTTTTTTCCACACTTACTGTGCCTAATTCTTTTCTAGGATTTCCAAGAGATATGTTTAAAGCATGTGTATGTGTGTAGTTAAATGTAATCATACGCATCTCCGTTGGAATTGAACTTATGAATATCCACATACTTCCAAATAGGGGTTTTTGCCATGCTTAGTGGTTTATGATTTTTTTCCTAGTTGGTTACCGTTTATTTAAATCTTACTGCCTGTTTTGTTGTGCTTTTGATAGTTACAGTGAGTATAGTTTGTGGTTTCCTGGGGCTGACAAATATTTTGTGTAGAATAGGATGAGCTGGAATGTTCAGTGACAATAATGGCAGAGAGTCCTGATGTACTGCTGACAAGCTGGGCTAATTAATTTTATGAAATTTCCTTTGCTAATAGAGTAAAATACAGTATTTCTGTGCTCTGAGTTCTATTTCCTGCAACCCCTCATGTAAGAATTCAGAGAACTCATTACTCTTCAGTGGAAGTAAGAAGTGGCTGTTAAATGGTCATGTTTTCTTAGAACATCAAATCACACTCCAATTAAGTTGTTTTAATAAGAATCAAACCATTTTTAGAACTATATAATTAAACATACTTTGCAGTTTTTTCTTGGTGATTGAACTTGTGGTGCAGGGCAGAAAGTTTTTCTGTCTTCAAATGTTAATGCTCTTCACTGTTACATTAATTTCTTGACAATATTCACTTCCCATGCTTTTTGCTCAGTGGCAGATTACATTGGTTATGAATGCATATTTTGATTTCTGGAATCAATCATGTTTATTTTGTGCCAGCCTTGGTTATTAGCTTTGGCTGGTTAAGGTGGAAAGGTAGGTATTCCCTAAGTTTTAATTTCACTAACCATGTGCTCGATTTCCTGTAGATGTGGATGTTCACAGATAGGGTTTTTTTCTAGTGGGGAAGTGAAAATGAGATAATGATGAACTGTGATGTCTTCTGACACTTTGTTAAACATACTTTTTTATGTCAGAGTGTCTTGCTGTTCAGTAAACACAGAACTCTATTTCCCATATCATTTGAATAGCATGGTTTTTAAAAAGTTCTGCATGTTCCTCAAATGGAGATGGTAGGATAGCTAAAAAAAATAAGTTCATGTTTTACTTCTTCCAGTTTAATTTTGCCTTGTACCTTAATATTTTTGTATTTGTAAACCACTGCTCAGATTAATGTTCCTGCCTCTTTCCTAACAGCTTTCTCTTTATATGGATAAGTTTGAAGAATTCCAGACCACCATGGCAAAAAGTAATGAGCTCTTTACAACTTTCAGGCAAGAAATGGAGAAGGTATTTATAGGATTACCTATAAAAAGTAATACATAAATACAGAAGTAATATAGAAATATTATAGAAAATTCCTGTAGAGATGTATGCTGTTAGTGGGTTGCATTTTGTGTTTGCCTTCTGAAAATACATGGAGTATTTTGACATTTAATTTGAATCATAAGATAGGGCATAAGAATTTGTCATATTATGGAAGAGAAATTAATTTTTTCTGGTTTTTTACATACTTGCATAATATATAAATTCTAATTTCTTATTCTCTGTCTGTGCTTAATGTTTTAAAACTTCTTTTCCTGGAGCTTTTTGTTATTTGTATTTGAAAGTTGCTAGTCTGTTTCATGTTAGACTCAATCTTGTTTTCTTTGAATGCAGAATCTGTATTTGTGGGGTTGATTTTGTGCAGAAACGCTTTTCCAAAATAACTTGTTCAAACTGGACTCAGAAAATAAAGCTAAGAAGTCTTAATTACTCATGTAAAACCACCTACGTTGCAACACAAGCCACAAAATTAAATGTTTAATTTATCTTTTGTAGATGACAAAGAAGATTAAGAAACTGGAAAAGGAAACCATTGTGTGGCGTACCAAATGGGAAAACAACAACAAGGCTCTTCTGCAAATGGCTGAAGAGGTAATTATCTTTTCAGCAGCGGTATGGCTTAGCTTGAGTCTGAGTCCTAGAGAACTTCATAGTTTTTCAGTTTTAGAGAACTGGAAATAATACACAGCCTCTTTTTGGATTGTCTGTCTTGTGTTTTCTATTTTGTAAGGTATTGTTCTCCTCAGGCTTGGGGAAATGGAAGGCTGTTACGTAAATCTAAACCAATGGCACAAAAAAATTCAGCCTCATCTTTGCTTACTGTTTAATTGGTGGGATAATGTTTATGAAATCATATGAGCTGAGTGAGTTGACTGAATTTTAATATGCTCAGCAAAGTTCAACCAGTGCTGCAATAGAAATGTATTTGAAATACACAAGACTGACATGAGGAAGTAACCCATGTGTAAGGGATCAGTTGCTTTTTTGTATTGCTGCTGCTTTTGAGGTCATGAAGTGCCATTACTTACTTGCAGTCTGGCAAGAGCAGTGCTGTCCAGTTGTGCCTGCAGTGTCTAAGGCCTAGTTCAGGTTTGTGAGGTGTCACCTTGCCAAACTATGCTGGGTCATGTAGCTTCTGCTAAAACACTGCTTATCTTTCTGTTCTTACAGGGAGTTAGTTAGAGCCAGGAGTATGGTACCTTCTGACCTGGATTCTGCTGCTGGATTGTGTATTTCCTACTTTTATGCCCTTCTCCTCCCTGTAATTGCCATTATCTGGGTTGTAATTGGCTGCTTTATGGCAGTTCATTATCAGGGTCCTGATCGATGCCCAGCCCTCAGTTACAGTTAGCATTAAGTACCCATGTAGTCCTCATTGCTGGTTTTTGGGTGTCCATTGCCACTGCAGCTCAGACAAACCATCTGAAGTGTAGTTAGGTGAAGTATTCTGAGGAAATTAGCTCTAGTTCAGATGGAATTTGACCAACTGGATTAATTAAGGCTTAATATTCAGGATTAAGTAGTGGTGATTCTTTTCATTAATTTAGGAAAAAAACCTCCAGTTTTTATTTCTTTTGTCCTTCAGAAAACTGTAAGAGATAAAGAATACAAAGGCTTTCAAATAAAACTGGAGCGTTTGGAGAAGCTGTGCAGGGCCCTTCAGACGGAAAGGAACGAGCTGAATGAGAAAGTGGAAGTGCTCAAGGAGCAGGTTTCTCTTAGAGAAGCAGATGTGGATCTAGCTGTGCAGGTGTTGCAGTCCTGCACACTCAATTCCCACGAGGAGCTGGGAAGTCCCATTGACACGGAACAAGGAATCCAACCCGATGCAGAATCATGTGCGGCAACCAGCTCCGAAAAGACTTTCTCAACAAGTCCTGTTCCTGGCACTGAATCTGTAGACTAAAATGAAGTGTAAACACTGTATTGAGAGATATATTTTGTGTATAACTTTCTCTGTTGGTGGTAACTATTTGGTTTTGTGGTGAAAATTTTCTTACTTTTTCTACCATATCTGTATTTTCTTAGAACTACTGGACTTATGTGGTACAGGAAGCTGCATAGCAGCTTTAAATAGCTTAAACTATAAATTTTCCACAACTGTGTTGCACATCTGCCTCATTTTTTAAAAGAAAGTATTTTTCCATAAAAGGATGCATGTGCGTTTCCTCCCCACAACACAAATCACTGTCATAGAAGACTGTGTACAGATAGAACATCGTTTGGGGAAAATGGTGACAGCAGGTCACATCTTTGTTTTGAAGAACAGCACTCTGATTTTGTTCATGCTCAGTCTACTAAAGATTACCAATTTCTCAGTAACTTTATCTACATAAGGATGTCTCATGGCCAGTAAAAAATGTCAGCTTCCCCCCCAGTACATTTCCATATATATGAATGAAAAAGTAAAGGTCCAGAATATAGTAAAAGATACGTGTAAAGGGTTTTATGTCCTTTGTGGTATGAAAAAAAACAGCTTTGAAATACAATAATTTGCAGCTGGTGAAACAGGGTGTACAGCTTTTTCCAGATGTCTCAGGGTTGTGTCATAAAGGTTAGTTTGGACTGTTTGCCCTGCCTGTGAACATGTTGAGTATAAATGTGTGAGAAAATGTACAGTAATGTTACCAAGTGGGGTTTTGCAGTCGTGGAGCCTGTTGCACAGGTGTTGGTTATATTCTTCCCTCTCAGCTGCACATAGTTATCCTAACTTGGGAAATCCAGTACTGTCTAAGCAAATACCTGGATTATCTGAAGGGATGGAAAACAGGCACTGCTGGAGGTGTAGAAGACATAAGTCTGGCAAATAGGCTTTCTCTGTTAGCTGGATTGTGATGTGTTTGAGTAAGCATATACGGAGAATAGTTGAACATGAAGATTCACATACTTTTCCTGAAGTACAGTATGGAACTTCTGCATATTCAACCCCAAAGCTGTACCAGTTGTCAGAGTGCCTTCCCAGTCAGGATTTCTGGTAAAGATGGTACTTCATATTCTTACACTAACATACCACAAGCAAGGCTTTCTTGTTAACCTTAAACCATATCCTATTTTCTTAGAAAATTTGAGATCCCCATTATGACTTCTTTTCCTGAAAGAAACTAGGACCAACACTTACTTTTGTCAAGGCAACATGTGATATAACTCCAAGCTGTCCTTAACTTTAGTTCCCATGCATTTACTCTCTAGTTTTGGTTGCTGTCATTTTAAGAAATACGAACATATGTAGCCTTTTCTGGTACTTAAAGTTCTTTGCACTTACTTGGGAGGGAATTTCTGAATCAAGCACATCTCAACAAGCTTCCCACTCCCATTGCCCTTGACAGTTCAGTGGCTAAATTACTTGAATGTGCAGGCTGCACTGAGCTCCCAGTCCTTTTCATGTAGTAATGGATGTTGAAATAACATAGCTGTCTTTGAGAGAGAGTAAGGTTATGTAAGGCCTAATAAATGTGTTTTAGCTCATACCACTAAGAGGAACTGTGCAAAACTGACATTTCTGAAATGGAGCAAATGGGAAGCTGGCCATCTTTCTCCTGGATTTGTGTGGGTTTGGTGTTTGTGATCCAAGCACAATGCAGGAATGAAAAGAAGATAGCAATGTGCAGTCAGTCAGGTTAGACTCAGCTTTGAAATGTTGATTATGCTTAACCATGGCATAAAAAAAATAACTGGAAAGAAGTATTTCAGACTTGCTGTTCAAATTACTTGCTTTATAGAATCAAGCTTGAAAAAGTAGGTGTTCCGAGAACTGGTTTTCAGCTAACACTAAACATGAAGTAATTTTCTTCAGGAAAGGTGAAGAACTTTGCATCTGGTGCATCATACCCTTGGCAAGGTAGGACATGCAGTTTTCTGTTTTTACAATTTATTATTTGGACATTTGTATCCTGAACAATTCTTTCTACAGTGCATGTTCTATATGGAGGCAAGAGTGAATTTTTGGACCCTGCTGCAAGAATATTTTAAAGGCTTTTTTAAGAAATGACAGATGTATAGAACAGCAATACAAATATATCTATTACTGACTAAACATGTAAATGGAGCAGAGTACCCCAAGGGAAAGGGTTTTAAAACGGGGATATCTTTTCTTTCCTACCCTCGACATACCCATATCATCTGGTCAAGGCAAGCTGTACTTTGCTTCCTGAAACCAGTCAACAGAGTTTCATGCATTGCTTAAAACTGTTGTTAAAAACAAACAAACAAATTGAGGTAATGGTTAAGCTCAGCACTGTCACTGATCTGCCACACTGCAGGCTATTGCACTGCCAGGCTGCAGCCAAATGGGCTCCAGCTGGGTTTTTAAGTAAACTTGTATTACTTCCTTTGTCCCCACTACTACAAACTGTTTAACTTGGGATGTAAACTGATGTAGCCTGAGATGGAGTGTGTTTAATTGTCAAAACTCGGAGGCCTGATTGACAGTTTCACCACAATTAAGCTGTGAAAAGCTAAATTGTATGCGATTCAAGACCCAAATACATGTATACATACACGAGTAAGTTAGGGCTGTATCTCTAATGTTTCATCCTTCCTTTCATTACACCTGGTTACGTTACAGTTCAATTCTCAGGTGTTGCAGAAAATCTACCTCTTTGGACTGTAGATGGAAATAACTGTGAAAAAGTGATGCAGAAATCTAGTTTGTGCTAAACACACTGCTTTATTTTTACAACCCATGTCTGCTTTCATGAGGAAAAATGATAAATGAACAGGCAGTCTTTGTTTTGCTTTTCAAAAACATTTTGTAGAGATTTTTCACTAATGTGAATCTGAAATTTTATCTACTCAATTCTGTATAGATTAAGTAAATAAGTATGCTTAATATATTGGACTCTGAGTTTTTCTTTAACATCATATTCATGTCTTCTAACTGAATCTACTGAACCTGTATTTATTTGAAAAATCAAGAGTGAAAATTAAAAGATGTGAAATTTGAGTTCAAGTGTATTGTTCCAGTGAGCTGCCCTGTGAAGGGGCTGTTCCAGAGTTGTGTTGGTGACTTGCACATTCCTGGCAGTAGTTCCTGGCACAGCACAGGCTGAGGGGTAAGTGAGTCCTGCACTCTGTGATCACCTCACCTTAGGAGTGTCCTAAGGTGAGGGTCAGTCACAGCAGGGAGGGCAGGAGCTCTGGCTGAACCTGTGCCTGCGTGCTTTGAATTCTGCTTGTGTCCTGTGTCTCCCAGAATTTATGCATCATAGTTCCATGGGGTGCAGTGTGAAAAATATGGGGGTTTATGTTACAAATGAGGTTTTCCAGTAAGTTCATCAAGTGCTCCCCATTCTGTGGGATCATTTGTTACTAATGTACACTTTCTCCCAGTTTCCTAATACTAGAAAGTGTTCTGTCTGTCATTCCTGGCATATTCCCCTTCCCTAAACTTGTTTTGTTTTGGAACTGGTTTTGAGTTCAGTTTTCCTTTGTGTCTGTTTTTTCTAGGTAGCATTTAGAATTGCCCTACAAAAACATACTCTGGTGTCTCTGTGACACTGAAGATAGCATTAATTTTTTAGTCAAAAAGAATTTGCTAACTTGTTTTAAGATACCTGTTGCATAAAAGGTGAGCAAGGTCCTGGCCCTGAGCCTTTTGTACAGCTGTGCCAGGTATTTTGGAAATCCAAGTACACTGCCTGGTTGTAAATGCTCTCCTTGTACTTCAAAGTATTCCCTCATATCTGAGACT
Organism: Sakesphorus luctuosus; assembly: GCA_013396695.1. NCBI lineage: Eukaryota > Metazoa > Chordata > Aves > Passeriformes > Thamnophilidae > Sakesphorus > Sakesphorus luctuosus. The sequence continues at coordinate 339,838 of VWZD01013584.1, forward strand.
TGTCAAAGAGCACTGCCTCTGCTCCTGTGTAAGAACCTCTATTTCTCTCCTTCCACTGCATGCTGATACAGGAGTCAAATCTATTATTACTTCCTTGGATCTTCCCTAGTCTTCCCAAGTGTTCCTTATGAAAACTGGTCAGATTTGCAAGGTTTGCTAGAGGGAAATTTGGTTGCAGTTAATAGCTGGGGATTCTGGCTTTTTCCTTTTTTAATCAGGTGCTAAGGCTGCACCACACATTGAGCTGTACTTCTCTTGTGTAGAGTAGGTCTGAGGGGAGAACCCTTTTTCACCAGCTGCATTCTGAGCCCTCCAGCCCAGCTGCCAGGGCACCAGGCATGTGTGTTTGATGTACTCAAAGATACTTGCTTCTAGACCTTTAGGAAGTTACTCCTCACAGGTACTTCTTGTTCCATTGTGGCTTTGTTTTGGTTGGGGTTTATTTTATATTTTACATTTAAATTTTGATAATTCCCCTTTTTGCTCTTGTTTAGACATTTCTTCTTGGAAGGAAGGTTGTATTTCCTTCTAACAGCCTAATTCGGTCCCATCTAACTGTGCTAGCTTTTATGGATCTTGCTGACTCTGGCACCCATCTCGCCTGAACTTCTAAGTAATTTAAGAATATTGTGCTGCCTGTGGACTTTATTTTAATTTCCTTTAAAACTGTGTTATATTTTAGCTTTGAGGTTTCACGTTGTTTTGGATTTCTTGTTCAAACAGAAGCCTGGGGTGTGCCTGTCTGATGGACTGCAACAGTTGAAGCAGGGCTTTGTGTAATTCCAGACTATGCCAAGAGCACTGCTCCTACAGTTCTACTTCAAATTAACCTCTTTGAACCTCTATTTAAATACCCTCTAATTTTTAATACTCTATCTTATGATATTTGTTGAAGCTGAGGAGATGAATTTATGTCATTCATTTTTAAACCTAATCTAACTACAGCCATGCGACAGATACTCCATACTGGTGTAGTTCACTGCCACTTCCACCAAATCTATATCCAGATGTTGAGTCAAAATAACTACCTCAGTTCTGCCAAGTCCAAATACGATACTGGTGTTTAACTCTTGTAATTTGCTTTGGTTGGTTCCCCCCACACACACACACTTATTTTCATATAAAACCATTTGATCTTGGTCATGTTGTCTGCTTTATAAATCCTGCTCATGAAAGCTTTTGCTGGCTTTGATTGCACATCTGCTGTTCCCTGGCAGGTGGTTACTGATTCTTCTTTTTTCTCCAGGATATGGATTTTTGTGCATGATTGGTGTTTTAAAGGAAAGATCCAAAAGATGAAGAACAGTTGAACAGTGTAGTTGAATAGTTATGTGTGTTTGCATATGCCTAAACTGGGGGAAGCTCTGGGTTTGAAAGCCACAGGACAGAAGCTGATGGTGTGAGAACTATGAAGACTCACCACACTGGACTTACCAGTGGCCAGAAAGCAACAGGTCAAACTGGGTGTTGTCACACTGAAGCAAAATGCAGGAGTGTTCTTAGAGACGAGTGGGAACAAAAATTTGTGGCACACACTAGTAGTGGCCCTTGGCCTAATTAGCAGTAAGAAATCACTGCCACAGTGCAAGAGTGCTGCTTTCCAGAAGTGCTGCTTTGGTCGGATGAGAGGGCATGGCTGAAGATTTTTATCCTTCAACTTCTGGAAAAAGATCTATTGAAATAAAATAGCAGGTTTAAAATGTAGATTATACTTTCACTGTCATTCATATTTTATTTCAGTAAAAAGATGAAAGAATTTAGACTGCCTTGGTGCAGGCTGAAAGCCTGCAAGAGAAAAAGTACCCTTTATGCTGAAACATTGCATCAAATACATAGGTGTTGAGAACAAGTGAGGAAGTCACCCTCAATTAGCAGTTTTTCACTTTAAATTACCTTCTGTGGTTTTTGTTATAACTCTTATGGAAAGAGCCAATACAAAACAGGTAGGTCTCAAAGCTCTTGTACACAATCCTCTTGAAAAGAAAGGCCAGTGGCTGGAAAGCCTGATGGTGTTTCCTCTCCCCAGCATGTACCAACGTACTGAACTACGTCTGCTCCATGAGTACTGTGTAAGCACACCTGAACTAACTGTTGTCTAATCCAATAAATAAATATATTGCTGGAGCTGTTGTTCAGGTTGACTGTTTTATTACTTTTTTACACTTCGACTTCCATTATATTTACTATTAAAAACCAGCAATGCACAAGCAGTTACCTACTTCCTGTGGGGGTACCAGTTTTTAAAATCCAAATCTTGAGGCACTCAGCCAAATAGCCTTTTCCATGTTTCACAAAAATGCTACTCAGACAATTAAAAAAAACATTAAAAAAATGCAAATGAAAAAACATATTGGTCCCAGCCACACATTCTCACTCAGTAACAAGCTTTAAGCCAACAAGATGTAGGCTCTCCTAATTAAATACTGGCTGTGAGACCAAGCTGTGCTAGAGCTGCCTAAAAAAGGCTGCTATGAAGTTGCTGCTACTGAAGGAAGCTCTGTGTACAAGCAGTTACAGAGACAATTCGGACTCGGGGAGAATAAAGCAGTGCAGAAGTTGTATCTACCACAGCACTTTGAACTGTAAGTACAGTTAAAGAAATTATGCTCTCCTTTTGTTCCTGCTGACTTTTGGCAGCATCCCTAGGCCCCAGCTGACTGTCTCCTCTGTGCTCTATGGGGAAGCAGCAGGGCTTTGTGGGACATGCAAGGTACCACCAGTGAGTGACTAATACAGCTCCACCTCTGACCTCTTGGTGCTTGAGTGGAGACAACCAAGAACAACCACAACCTTCTCACCATGTCAGTATCAGAGAGACTGTTCACAAGCACAGGGAGTGATAGGATGAGGGGTAATGACTTTAAACCCCACAAATACAGATTTAGACTAGGTATTAGGAAGAAATACTTTACTGTGAGGTTGTGGAGGCACTGGAACAGGTTGCCCAAAGGAACTGTGGATGCCCATTACTGGACATGTTCAAGGTTGGACAAGGTTTGGGGCAACCTACTCTAGTGGAAGGTGTCCCTGCCTCTGGCAGGGGGGGTTGGCAAACCAAACCAAACCCATACTTAGAGAATGCATTCATTTCCACTTCCTGTGCATGGCATTTTAGTGTTTTTACACCTAAGAACACCAGCTGCACCACATCTTAGTTAATCAAGTAGTGACCAGGCTGTTCTTTGGCAGGTTGGACCTTTCATGCTGTTCAGCACATCCTGTCCAGCTGCCACCCACGTGCAGAACTCCAACAGCATCAGCCTTTCAAGGGAATATTCCTTTGCACCTACCTGAATCACTTTTAATAGGAACCATCCTTGGAAAAGGTGTGGAGAGAAACAAGTCTATGCATGGTGAGTCAGCGCCTACAAAGCAGGGGGGGCCCTGGTAACAGCAGGCAGGGAATTAAAAATAAATAGCCTAAGAAAAGCAGAGAAGAGCAGTGCAATTAGTACACTCCACCTTCCTACTCCCATTCAGTTGGTGAGGCAGTAAGAAGACTTCAGAGAACAACCCCAACCATAACTGACACACAAAGCTACCAATTCCAGGGAAGAGCTGTGCCATATATGCTGGTGCCAAGCAGCCAGTAGGTCCCCTTGAAGTGAGCACTGAAGAGCACCAGCAGCAGGAAGGGTCATGTAACAGACTATCTGTACCAGGAGGAGCCACCACTGTATTCTCTGAGAAGCACTTTTGTTTTTTCAGTAAGTCAGGCCCTTGACATCCTAATTTCCTACTTTTCAAGAGCTGCATGTGTCAGAATGACTGTCAAAACCATGCAGTGCCCAGCCAAAAACCACCTCTGAATTCAGTGTCTTTAATGCTTATCAGTTGCTGCCACTTGCATTTCCCCAGCAGGGTGGGGAAGAGAATAGGATCTAAATCTCATGGGTACAGATGGAAGAGTTTCAAAGGTGGGCGAGGGGGAAGTGAAACCACTGGCCACCTCCCAGAAACAGACCAAGGCCCGGCCAGCATCCAAGCAACAGCCACCACAAACAGTCCCCTTTGTTTTCATCTATCCCAGTTTTATTGCTGCCTGTGATCTAAAGTGAGGAATATCCCTTTGGCCGGCTTGGGTCAGCTGTCCCTGCTGTGTGTCTCCTCCCCACCTCATGCCAAACCCCAACCCACACGGTGTGCAACCACTGCCCAGCAAAAGCCAAGACACAGGTGCATTATCAACACTATTGCAGCTTTAAATCCAAGCAGCACCCAGCACCATATACACTTCTGCGATGGACATGCACTTCATCCCAGCCAGACCCTGCACAGGAAGCTTCAGATATGCAGGTTGAGCCCAGCAGCCTACTAACTTGTTACAATTGCAGTAGAGAGGAGAGCAAAACATGCATCAAGGAGTAACATTTTCAATGAAAAACAAAATCGCATTTTCAGTATGGGTCACCCGAGTCGTCTTTTCAGCTTGAGCAGAAAGATCAGGACAGCCACCAATTCATTTAATTAAGGCCTTTCTTAGGTAACTAAGAGCTTTAATTTAAACTCCAGTTAGACACTGACTTAAATTTGTCTGACTGACAGCTCCCAATGTAATCTGTAACTTCTTAGTAGATCCATGAGAAATATGGAGACTTTTTACTTCTACACAGTCCAAACTCTCCAGCTTTTCGGTGAGCCTGAGGTTTAGAAGCAAACTGTAGGTTTGTATTTGTTCAGATATTTATGTATTTTAGACACCTGCCCAATTGCCTCACGTAATTTTCATCCAAAAAAAAGCTCCAGGAAGGCTCTAACCAAACAGAGGTGACACCAATTCACTGAAAGGGCACTGGCACTGGGGCACCTAAGAAAATGTTACAGGGCACTGTTTCCACCACCACTCAAAAAAACCCAACGCACACAACCACCAAAACAAACAAAAATCAACAAAACCCAAACCATTAACTACCCAAATCCGAAGAAGTTATTTGATTCTGCTCAAGATTTATAATCTACTTGCCAATCTCCATGGATTTCCCAAATCTCTTCCTATACCCATTCTCTCAATGACAAAGTGAAGTTACACACTCCAACTTTTTTTGCATCAAGACAACTCTCATCTTCCAGACCTTTAACTCTAGGGTAAGTTATAAACTAAAAAATATATACTTTTATCACCACGGAGCAATTAAATTATATTCAAGCAAGAAGGCATTCACCTTGCACCAATGCACATTAAACACACCAAACTTTTTACAATACATTTTATTTATGCAAAGCCAATCCAAAAGTGGTGTGTAAAAGTGAAAAGCTCTTTTTACATATTAATACAAAGGTGGGGGTTTGTACACTTTCTCTACATGAAGAGTGAGGATTTGACTTTTATTTACAGGAACCCACTAAGTTTGTTTAAAAATACAGACATTGGTATTAAGTCATTCTTATTTTCTCTAAAGCTAATTGCTGTACAGTATACAACAGCTCAAAGGACCCAGATAACCAAGGGTATGCCAACTTTACTATACAAGCTTTTTGTTTCCAACTGAGAACATTCTTGCTTTGATGTAATGCTTCTGCCCAGTGCTTGTTTGTTTTATTTGGTTTTATTTTTTCTTAGGGGCCTTGTTTTATGTATACAGCAGTCAAATTATATTACTACGTCATTCGCAGTAGCTCCTTGAGGAAGAAAAGTTATGTTCCTTGACCCTCCAGTTCAGCTGCTGCTATATCTGGTTCTTCATCATTGTAAATGTTTTCTGCCTGAAGACACAAAACTTTGCATTACAAGTGGTAGACACAATTTTTATCAATCTCCTACACTTCATACAGAAAAAAAATTTTGATACCAAGGTGGCACAGCCATCATCTCCTCCTTGGAGGGCCCTTCCACTTGTCTTTTCGTGAAGGGCAGCCAAATTCAGAAATGTGCATACAGGGGCTACATTTTGGCAGTTGCCTTCCTGAGCTGTTTTATTTCAACAGCAAAAGCATTAGCCATTGAACCTCTAGCTTTACTATGAACATTTTATTTGGAATTATTTCAGCCTCAGTTTGAACACACAGAACAAGAACAGATATTAAAAAACCAGAAACCTGACTTGTGACATACATTTAGGTCCATCACAGTTTTTTAACTTAATTTATTCCCAACTTAGTTTATTCCACATTTGTAAGATATCTGATCAATCTCTAACGTAAATATGAACTAATGGATGAGTTAAAAGGCATCTTTATTCACAGCCAACACATGGGGGAGGGGAAAAGAGTAAGTCTTGGCTAATATTGGATATAAGTTCACAACTGCCACATTTATTCTTAACTAGCACCTAAGACATGGATTCAAGAATTAACTAGCAGTTGCATTTACTCAAGTTGGTTTAGTCTTGGTTTTCTCTTCAAGGTCTTACACTCTTTGATTAGAGAGTAACAAGTACAGGGGACAGACTACTTTCAGTGCTTGAAGGCATAAGCTGCCTAAGAAGAAGCCTTTTCAGTTTCATTTATGTGACAAGCTTCAGAGCAACTCAAGAGCTGTTGTGACACTCACCATTTGCCATATCTGCATTATGTTGTCCTCTGATACAGAACAGATTACCCAAGGCTCATTAGAATTCCAACTGAAGTCTGAAATTTTGGCAGTGTGTCCTCCATGAATAAACTGTTAAAAAAAACCCCACAAGCTTCAGTAAGCCATTTCAACTAGAGAGAGAACTGTTAAGACTCAAGATTCTGAAGTTAAATTCATCATGCTAATGACTAACAGAAAAATTTGCTTCTAGAGGTTCACAATACAGACTAAGGAAGGTGTGTGTGAAACCACTTCCCATTCATGGCTTATGGACACAGATGCAGTTGCTGAGAAAGCATTTGAGACAACAGTTTGTATTATTATAGCAACAACTGACATCCCCAAAATGGTGCCTCTTCACATAAGGTTGGGCTGTGAAATCCACACTGATTACCTCTAAGAGCACTTCCAGAGTTACACAGGAAATGGGGAAACATTTAGAATGAAACAGAGGAAACCTACAGAAAGTTTGAGCAATGGATTGGAAACCAGGGAGGTGAAAAGATTTATGAACTTGCTGCATAGTGGCAAGGCATCACACTGCCACACAGTATACCCAAAGGAAAGCATACCAGCAGCTCAGGAGGCCCATCTTCTGCATCCTCTGCAGATTGCTCTTCTCCAATTTTACTGTAAGAAAGTAGTTCATACTTTTTATTAATAATGGCAGTCCCATTCTACATCAGCTTAACTGAACAGTTTCTGGCCTTTGTTTCTGGTACTTGATTTTGCTCTTGGTTTTTCTCATTGTGAAATAACTATAAGCCTCAGGTATAAAACAACTGTATGGCAGTGTCATTACTGAAATGGAATCTTAACTTGTGAAGCACATGGAGGCAGAAATCACTTACTACTAAAGACACCAGAAAACAATTCTATGAGCAAAAATCCTGATGGAAAAGTAAGATTAGATGTACTGTGCTGTTTTTATTTCTACACAAAAACCTGAGCCTGAGATAAGCAAGCAAGCATGGCTAAAGAACAGCACAAATCAAATCAGCCAAATAACATAGGCCTGCAGCCCTTTTTATTAACCATCTGTACGTATAACAGAAAGAAACTGTTCTTCACCTTAGATCCCATACATGAAGCCGACGATCAGTACCACTTGAAGCAAGAATTGTTTCATTATGAGGAGACCAGTGAACCTATTGAAAGAAAACGAGAGAAGCAGCTACTGATTTCTAAAGCATAACCTGAATAACCAGCACCCTGGCCACTAATTTTCAACCATACTCTGTAAATCAGTTTCTTCCAGCACAAAGGATATCCAATAGCTCAAAGAGACTGCTTTCAAGCCTTAAGATTTCTCAAACTGAATAGGTGTTATTTCACTGTTACCAATTTACCGTATTTTACGAAATGTCAAAAAAAAAATCACTTTTACATGCACCTAACTAAATAGGCAGAGTTCACAAAATTAGTTCTGCACCCAAGTCCTCTCTATAGCACATTGTTTTAGAGAAACCTTCTACCTGGACCAAAGGTACTTGCGAATGCCCAATATTTTTTTAGCAGTATGTTGTTGATTACTTGCCTCAAAGTCAGGTGGGGAAAGGCAGAAAAAGACTATGTGGTACTGTCTGTAATTGTTTAACATAAAAGAGAGAGTTTTGGTTCAACAGATCTATTTGTGTTACAAGAACACAAAACTACATGCTCTTTTCCAAGTCAGTACTCTTCTCGGTTTTTTCCCACATGTTGTGAAAAGTTTACACACCTGAAAAATCTCATCTTTATGAGACTCAAAAGAATGGAGTTTCAACTTTAAGTTTCGAAGATCCCACAGAGCAACTGTCTGGGACATAGAAAAAACAAGAAATAGTTTTTATTATAATGGCTTTCATCTAGAATACACAGGAATTTAAAGTATACACAAATAAAAACCTTGTCAGCAGAACCAGTTGCCAGAATGAACTCGCTGTAAGGATTGAAGGACAGACAGTTGACCTCAGCTGTATGAGCATCTACTGAATGACTTGGCTTGGACGTGGCATTAGATCTTGTGTCCCAACTGTTGCAATGAAGGGTTTGGGGGAGGGTTAGGGACAAGGAGGAAAGAGGGAGAGCAAAGAAATGTAAGTTTTTACAGTAGGTACTCCTTCACTACACCTTAGTTAAAGTAGACTACACTATTACTAAACCTGACTCTGCAGCTACAGTTTTCATTCCCAAACCTTCAGTACTTTGTGTCTGTTGTACATGAGCAGGTCCCACCAGGAAGCTGACATATGATCAGTTACAGCTTCTTTTGAAATGATGTGAACTCATAAATGGCAAGAAGATTTAAGTGATTCTGCACCATTATTGCAGTTAATTGCCTAAAAGAGCTACATGAAATCATTCCAAAGTTCTATTTTTTTTTTATCCCAGTGCTCTGGACTAGGTCCACTGGTAGCAAACAGCAGTCACTATCCAGAAATCGCCTAACCCCAACTTACATCATAAGCTTCTGATCATCCGCCACGGATCCAAAGAGAGATTCATGGAGCAGATGCCACGCCACGTCTTCTACTACTGCAGAGTGCCCAGTAAAAATGGCTTTTGCATCAACAATCTTGCCTTCTTTTGGTCCAGCACTTATATCCCATAAACACACTGTCTGTAAAAAAGTTACATTCTACGAAATGCAAACTCTGACTGTATCATCTTTCAAACAAATAATCAATCACACTCTACACATAAGCAGAGAGATAAACTGAAGCAGTTCTGTGTTTTTGAAGACTTAATATGCTGTAAGTGGGAAGAGAGCTAAGTTATCAATCAGTTTTCTGTAAATTTGAGGTCCAAGGATTACTTACAAAATCACAAAAGCAATTTACACTTTAAAAGTCCACAAAGAAATTTATAAGCAATTAGTTCAATTGATTTTTGAGTCTTACTCGTTTATGGTCTCCACCCAACCAAGTTTAAAGGACTTCTTCCAGCAGACAACTATAAAAACATTGTTCTTACTTTATTAAGAACCTTAAAAAGATCCTGCTGATTACAGCCTAAAGCCAACTGACAGCCTTTAGAAACAGAATTACAGAATGGGTGAGAGCTTTCACACATAACAATACACAGCTGCACCAGACTTTCTCTAATTATCTATTATAGTATAAATTAAGAGGATTTGGGTTTTTTTAAGTAAGGGAAAAGATGTGGTTTTTACATGATCATCTGATGCACTGAGAAGATGTCCACTCAAATTTGAGTTCCATGATAAGCCATAGCCTTCCTTCTGGTGTCCTCTTAATCGAAGGTCAGGATTACACTCTCCATTTGGGTCTGAAAGAGGAAAAATGCCCTCCATTTAGCATCACCTTGCACATCAATCCAAAAGAGCATAATTACCACACAAGACCTTTGTTTCTGTTGCAATAATTATATTTTATACTTGAAGCTCTTCAGAGAGTACTGCTTTCTATCATGATGCTCTCATGATATTGGGCATAACCAGGCAGTTAAAGTTATTGAAGATGCAGGCCGCCTCATTTGGATTCCAGAGCCCATCAACTCTTCTCCCAGTCACAGTTACACAAAAGTTTACCCCTTGATGACAAGAGGCATTTTGATTCACTTTGAGGAGTCTGACCCACCTGGTTTTGAAGGATGTTTAGTGTAATCAAATACCAGCACATCAGCAGACGGCGTTTTTGTTGCGATGATGCAGGAATTCTGTGGCATGTAACGAGCACGGTTCACTTCACCTTCATGGTTAATTTTAATCTCCATTTCAATTTTGCCAGTCACAGATCCAAAGCCACCAAACTCTACATTTGTCAGAAAAATGGTAGTTTACCACATCAAATGTTTTAGACTGCTGAAGCAGCATTTCACAGAATCTTCCCCACTTCAAGAAACAGTGGTAAGCATCTTATCAAATGCAAGAAAGACCAGGAAAGACTCCTGGCATGCAACATAACAGCACAAACACTTCTGATATTTGAAATCTTCTTTCAGAGCCTTAGTCTCTATTTAAGGTAGATATGTAGCAATTTTCACAACTGACAGAGCTGGTAGAAATGCCAGTAGAGATTGTGTATCACAATGTCACCTAAGTTCTTCTGAAACAAAAAGTTTCCTCTTTTCAGTCACAATGATTAGTGTGGACTGGTAAGGATTTGTCCACTTTAGTATTTAACAGGAAGTTAGAACATCATTATGAGAACAACTAGTAATCATACTGCTAAAGCAGAACCTAAGAATGCTGAATGCCCACCTCCTTTCTCATTGTCATACTGCGAAGCATCAAACCGATCGTCATTGGGAATCTGGACTCTGGCAACAACCAGGTGGTTCTGTTCATCGGACGTGTGCGTTCCCAAAACCAGCCAGTGTACAGCATAATCCTTTCCTTCTGGCCTGTTTAGAATAATAAATGCAAGGAATAAAATCACATGCTCAGTTCCAGAAGCTTCATAACCATAGCATCAATAACCCTGAAGATCCAAATCTCTTCAGGAGCTAGAAAAGAGACACTTGTGTAAGAAATCCTTACCTTTGTTGCAAAGACTTGTGCAATACAGCAAACCAGACTCTGACATGAGCAAGCCAAAGATACAAACAGCAAGGCTATAGTGAGAAAACAAGCCAGTAAACATTGTCACTGTGCCTTGAAAAGGACAGTTACAGTTTACACAACAGTTGAAGGTGACACCAATACTTACTTCTATCTAACTTTCCTAGCAGTCTCACAGTATTGATTTAGAAAACAATCAGGTCTACTTTCCATAAAACACAAATACTGAGGGGACAACTGGCAACCTATTTTAGTTACTTCTCTTAGAAGCTTTTACCAGTTATTTTATTTCAGATACTCATTTTTTAATACTGTACAAATCCTAGTTAACCAGAATCAAATTTCTCTTCTGGTGGTTAAATGCAACATTTAGTTAAAAGTGAAAGGCTGCATGGACAGTACCATTTATCTCTGAAAGGAAAAATTTGAGCAGTCAAAACAAAGCAACTTCTGCCTTCTCGAAAGCAGCAAACTAATTACACTGCCTCAATCCAAACAATCAGGAAACATTTGGGCAATCATAAACCACTGTAAGTACTACTACACCACTTCCATGTAAAGAGGGGGGAAAAAAACCAAAACAAAACAAGAAACACACAATGCACGTGCACTTGCATCAGGAACAGGTCCCCATCGTGTCAGGTGCCATACAAAGAGGCAGTCCTTGCCTTAAATGGCTTACATATTTTGACATTGGATAATTGGAAATATCAGGTTTTAAACTGAATATTAAGTCAATCTGCAAAAGATGAGGCAAGCAAAAATGTTCCTAAGGGTTCCACACCCTCAAATCCCCACTTCATTTTCTCCATGCCATGAATAGTTAGCTCACATCAAAACACTGCCTCCAAACATTCTGGAATATCAAATTAAGTGATCAGCTAACCACCAAGTCACACATCACAAATGTAAGGTGGAATTTTATAGAAGAAAGAGACCATCCTCTGAGAAGAGCAAGAAGTTTATATGTAAGATACCTTAAAACCTACCTCCATCCAGTCTATAACAACACACAGGACTCAGTCCTTGCCCACTATCTCAGTGGAGCCCCAAGTGGTTACTGCAACAAATTAAATCCTGTAGTAGCTGGCACACGAACAGATTCTATCCGCATGTTCACGATTCTTTAAGATATTAATCACTGAGCCCACAATTTTCAGAGGAAAGTGGACGAATGGGAAACTTAAGATATGAGAAATCAACAATGAACCAGGACATGAAAAAGCACTTTTAGAATAATAGACTTGTCGTTGAAACTTTAAAAAAACAAACAAACAAACAAAAAAACACCAGACAGATACCGTAGCTTGGGCAGAACAGTATGTAGAGCACATGAGGAAAAACAGTCTTCCAAGAACAAGCTAATGTAGTAGATCGATTTATCTCATCAGAATTAACTATTGATGAGTGCTAGATCTCTTATTTAGCAATAAATTGAGAAAGATTTCTCTGTTCACACCTCACAACACCTCCTGCTCGGCTAACCTAGGGTTCTGTGAAGCATCAGCTTGTGACTTTTTTCCTCAATGCCTCTGCATACCCAAGGAGTGTTTAAAGCAGTAAGCAAAATAAAGTGCTAGAAGCTCACGACGAGTAGCCTAATCCGAATTATTCTCGTCCGGCGTGGTGTTTACCCCCAGGCTGCTGAGCAGAGATGGTTAACAGGAAAAACGCAGTGGAACGCGGCGCTGCAGACTCAGCCCCCGCCGAGCGCTGCCCCTGCCCGACACCTGCCCGGCCCCTGCCCCGCTCCCTCCTGGCTCCTGCCCGACACCTGCCCGGCCCCTGCCCCGCTCCCTCCTGGCTCCTGCCCGACACCTGCCGGGCCCCGGCCCCTCTCTCACCTGGTAATATCAGGCAGCCACTGCACCGTGAGGCTGGGCCACTCCAACGCGTGCGTCATCACCAGGTCGTACAAGAAAGGGGTGTTTTTCTTCCAGATCTTGTACTCCTCGCTGATGACGCGCTCCTCCACCGTGTCCTCCAGCACTGCGGGAAGGGAAGGGATGAACCGCGGCATGGAGTGGGGAGAACGGGACACCGCCACGGCCAGGGCCACGCCGGGGCAGGAGCGGGGGGTCCCGCAGGGCCCTCGGGGGCGGCCGGAGGGAGGGAGGGAGGGAAAGTGCGGCCGCTCCACCCCCGCTCCCCAGGGAGGAACCGGAGGGCCCCAGCCCCGCCATCCCCGGGCACACACACCCTCACCCCCCGCCCGGCCGGGGACAGCGAGCAGCTCTCCTACCGTCCCTGCTCGCCATGTCGAGCGAGACCCGGCGCCGCCCGGGGAGCGGAGGGGGCAGCGGGAAGCGAAGAGCGCAGTAGGCGGGAAGGGAAGAGCGCGGGAGGAGCCGCTGGAAATGCGCGCGGGACGGAGGGAGGTGCCGGGGCCGCCCCTGCCCCGCCCCGAGAGGCCCCGGGCCCTGCTGGGGGTGTGCTGGGGCCGGGCTGGGGCGGAGCGGCTGAGGAGGAGGAGGAGAAGGGGACGGAGAAGGCGGAGAGGGCGGTCCGGCCTTGCCGCGCTGTGGCCGCGAGGTGGGGCTGTAGGTAAAGCAGCGCGGCCTAGGCCACTTGTGTTATCTGTCTGAGGTAATAGTCCCTAAATCATATCAAAAACTTAGATATTAATCCTACTTCGCAACTAGAAATTATGGAATCATTGTTTCATAGAATGGCTTGGGTTGGAAAGGACTCTAAAGATCAGCTCGTTCCAGCCCCCCGGTCACGGGCAGGTAAATAACTCCGCCAGCAGAAGTGGTTACAGAGGCCACAGCTCAGCAGGTGCTGCTGTTCAGCAGTGGTGCTGAGTGTTACTTAGTTTTCTGAAGAAATGTTGGTTTGAACTATTTTTTAGTTGCATTTGCGGCATGGGAGGCACTGAGCTGAAATACTGAACCACCAGTTATGCAATATCAGCCAGTGTTACTTGATTTTTAAATTCTATTGCTCTCTAATAGCATCAGTAGTGGTGTCTCATCCTCTGGCAAGTGACGTGGCTTTGTTTGAGCAGCCACATACAAATCAAACACACAGCCTTACCTTCATACAAATCAAACATACAACTATACCCACGTACAAATCAAACACACAGCCTTACCTTGTGCAAATCAAACACACAGCCTTACCCCGTGCAAATCAAACATACAGCCTTACCCTGTACAAATCATACAGCCTTACCTCCATACAAATCAAACACACAGCCTTACCCCGTGCAAATCAAACATACAGGCTTAAATCCCTTGCCCAGTCCTGCTGATCTCTCCTTTCACCCATCACTAGACAAAAGACCTGGTGTTCATGGTCAGGTTGGATGGGGCTCTGAGCAAACTGGTCTAGTGGGAGGTGTCTCTGCCCATGGCAGGGGGTTGGAACTGGATGATCCTTAAGGTACCTTCCAACCCAAACCCTTCTATCATTCTCTGGTTCTATGATTAACTGCTTTCAATTCAGCTTAAGCGAACAGTGTTTGCCTTAACCAGGGTAGATCTTTCTGGCAGCTAATTACACTTTTCAGCATAATAATGGAAATAGAGGCAGTTAGGAATCAGGTTAGATTCTCCCAAATGCCCCTAAAGATTCTAAGGAACTTTTTTGTCTCCAAATTTTATGTGTTTTCTTGCCATGTTGTGACTTAGAGCCTTAAGATGAATTCTTGCTTCAGTATTAATATGATGGAGATGAATCCTGTGTCACTGAGGCCCATATGCCTGCAGTCCCAGAGGGGGAGGAATTCAGCTCTGTAGTGGAGCTTACTGTGCTCAGCTACAGATAGTGGCAGGAGAGAGAGGGAAACAAACAAGTAATAGCTGGCATTAAATTTTAATTTCCCCTCTGTGAGAACACTCTTCATGGGATGAGCCTTCTAGGGTCTGGTCTCCAGTTTTTCAAACAAGGAATCTAGTTATGGAAAATGTTTGTGTGTAGGAGAATCCGAGGCTGGTAATTGCAGCCAAAGGCTGTAGCATGGGAATTGGGGAAGAAGGCTGAGGAAGGCAGACAGGTCCTCCAACAGGAAGCTTTCCCCAATGAACATTGCTTTTCTGGTCAGTATATTAAAAACAGAAATCTCTCAGTGAAGTTAAATAACTATATATTAATCTCATCCTTAACCTGCACAAACTGGAAATAAACCTATGCATGACTTACTTACTTAAAATGAGAATCCTGTTAAATTACTTGGAAGCTGTACAATAATCAGCTCCATAGGAATACATGAGGGAGTGTGTTAATGCAGACACAGGGCCTTGGTCGTGCCAGATGTGGCACCAGCTTCCCTTTGGCAATGCTTACTAGTTGCTTTGGAATTTGCTGCCAAGTATGTGTCTACTCCTACAAAGTGCTGAGGCCTTCCTAAAACATTTGAGAGTGAGGACTGAACCTTTCAGAGCCCGTGTGTTGCTACAGAGTGTTGATCACAAACCTCAGATACTGCATACAGAAAAGCTCTGTCAGACTTCCTGGCTTCAAGTGATTTCTTAGCTCTCACTGAAGGGTGATTACATGGTCCCCTTGAAAGATGAATCATGTTGAGCATTTGCATGGGATGCTGTTTGTGCTTTTGCTGTAAATACTATTTGTGGCCACAGCTTACCTGGCTTATGATGGGGAAAATGTGAATTAGTTTTGCAAAATGTTGGACAAAATTGCCCTTCAATGATGTCATGTAGGGCTGGGCTGAACTGTAAGTGAAAAACTACTCCCCAACCCTCCACAAATTTTTGCAGACTATTTAGGATCTGGAAATCGAGTTGGATTGTAATAGGCTTCCAGAACTAGTACTGGCTTTGATGAACAAAACCTGTCAAAATAGTTGGTAAGTGACCAGCAGCACAACTCTCTTCTCCTTGTTAACAATTCCACTTGCACACAATCAAATTTTCTTTTCATTTAAATCTGTGCACCAAAACTGCTGATATTAAGCGCTCTTCTTCTGTTGAGATTGTCATGGAAAAGGTAATTTATAATACTACATCTATCAAAGGCAGCACATTATTGACTCTTATGTTGGTTATTTGCAATTCATCAGCATGGTCTCATCTGTGACCACACATTTAAAACGTATCCTTTGATTCCCACACTTTGTAAGGAAAGCAATTATCCAGTCCTGTTGTTCGTCACTTGCAGTATGTGTAAAATGTACCACAAATTAGTTTTGAAGTGAAAGAGTGACTTGAATCATAAGCTTTATTTTTATTAAGCTATAATTCTTTCAAACCTAAGCATGAAATATTGCATTTTCATATCAGTAAAAACCTACCATCTCCTGCTTCCTCAATTGTATGTGCTGCATAGTGCTCCAAATTGCCAGATATACTTACGAAGAATTATATGCACTTGTTAATTTCAGCTGGAAGATATGTGTGGTGATTTATTACTCTGCAGAGAATCAGCTGGCTTGCTGTTGTGTGTGTCTCTTGCACATTATGCAGAGCTGATAGATGTTCGTAGCACAACGCAGCAAGTAGGTGTAGGTATTACTGAGAGTGACTGTCTCAATCAGAAAGGTATATAAAGGAAATCAAGTTTGCACAAAAACTCAAAATTGCCCACTGGAAAATTAAAGTAGCAGCCTCAACATTTATTATTCTCTAATATAACTGCTATCATTGCATAATCTCAGTACCCTGTTTGAAATAAAGCATCATTTTCATCAAATGTAGATAAGAAAAGCACACCTCAGTGTAACTGATGCAAACCTCCACTCAGAACTTCTTGAAATGTGACCGAGTTTACTTTCCCCACTGCTCATCCAATATTTCTTTGTATTTACCCAGCAATCATGAAGTCCCCAGTACCAATCACACCTAACCAATACCGTGCTGTCATAAAAAATATCAAGCTGTAGCAGCATCTTGGACTTGTTCTCTGTGACGTGCAGTTTGGGATTTGTCTAATGACAGCCCATCTCTGGTGGCTCACTTCTAAATAGCCACTGGCTGCATTTTGTCCTGATGTCAACATCTGTATGCTGCTTGGCCACGTGCAAATGACAGCTTTGCTTTGCAAAGAATAAAGTACATTTGCAGGAACATCAGTACTTAGGGAAAGGCATGATTCTCTGGGATTTTATCCAGCATTGTAGACAAATACTCCTTTTGCACTTTGTAGGTGGGACTGTTCCCACCATTAGAATGCTGTAGCAGGAACTCATGAGCTGCAAGTTTTGGATAACTAGCACCATTTGTCACTCTTTCAGCTAACCCCTGCAGATTGCACTGAATTTCATTCTGCAAATGAGAAATCCTATGGCAGTTTTGTGCTTTCCTTTGGTGTTCAGGAATATACAGTGTTTTACCTTTGATGCTGAATGTTTATGCTGTAAGGTACGAACTAAGCTTGTTCGGTATAACCAGCCCCTCCTTCCCATCCTGAAGTAACATTAAAGCTGCACTAAACTAAGATTAATGAATCCAACCCTGCTGAACACTTTTTTTCTTGTTTGCATGGGCAGGGCAACATTCCTTCAACAACAAGGCTTGCTGGGCTATTTCTGTGCTGCATGGCATTTGTTTAGCATTTTCTACGTTGGTTTGGTTTTTTTTTTTAATTAATTCCACATAGAATGGCCCATAAATGATTTGAGAAATAAATATCAACATTTATGCAACTGTCTTGGTACACTTTTACTAATTTTGCACAGAGTAGAGGGACTGTTTGAATTACAGAAGAGCAGGGGAATATGGTGAGTAGTTTTTACCAGCTCATCTTATGAAACAGTGTTGCAATATGTGCTGGTTTGAGCACTATGTATTTGCAATATGTGTTGTCATTATATAGTCGGCTGTAGCTCTGCAGCCTCTGGCCTGGACAGGTTATTGCCCAATGTGGAGTTTGCAGTCCTGTAGGGATATTAAAAGAAACGGCAGAGAATAATTTGCTCAGCAGAAAATACTTTGGCTTTTTGATAGAAGTAGCAGATGTGCAAATTTGTACAACAAACAATCTATTTTCCTAGAAGTACAAACACTTAAATGAGTGCCAGCAGGGAGAGACATGGAAGGAGTCATCTGACTTCTGAAGCTTCCAGCATTTGACTCAATGGACTTCCTCATTACTTGTTGGCCTAGCCATCCTCCTTGTGATCTTGGAGGAACTTAGGGAGCAGGAATTGGGTAGTTCCAAGCCTGTGTCTGGGTCACAGTAATCAGAGGAGACTGTAATCAAGAAGCTGCTGTTTTCAGTTATATGGAAGGGAGTACAGGCAAACTGCTGCTCTCAATGACGTGCTGAAGCAAAGGAAAGCCTAAGCCTTCTGTGCCAAAGAAGGTGAAAGGGAATTGTTTATTATAATCCGTTTCCTCTTCAACTTCCACTCTAGGGCCTAAAAGCCTCTGCAAGTATTCAGTGAAGTAAAATGATCTCTGCTCTTGGCTTCTAATCTCCAGGAATGTCTCTCCCCACCTGAGCTCCTCAGCCTTCTTTTTCAGAGACTTCTCTGAGGTCACCATATGTCTTCCTTCTGTGTTCTTCACTTCTACTCTTTTGAGAATTGAAGCAATTAATAACAGCATTATCTTCAAGGTTCTGGATATCTCAGAGGCGAATCCACTGAGACAGGAATATGCCGAGTTGTTTCAGCTCACTGATCAGTTATTGTGGTAATGAAGATTTTTGTTTGTGCTGTTTGATTTACTCAGTCATTATGGCAGAACACCCTCATGTGCAGTCTTAGGAAGCTCTAGAGATCTTGACTTTTATGTGTTGACTTCTTTCCAAAGGTTTTAAATACTGAGAACCACATTCCTGCACAGAGTGTGTATTACTGGACAAGTGTTGCATCAGATGTCTGTGCAGCGTTTTGCTTTGGGAGGCAGGGGCGAGGGCCAGATGAACTGTGGATTCCCAGCCTGTTACGGATATCTTGTAAGGAAAGAAGGAGCAGGCAGATAGAAGATCTGCCGAGACCAGGTAGGTGCCTGTTTACATTTCTGCAGTTGGTGTTAAAACTGGTGGGTACTCAAGCATTTTACAGTATCCAGCAAATAAACTTTTCTGCTCTTTCTGCTAGTTACTCCTAGCAGTGTCTGCAGATAAAGTGGCATAGCCATGTGTTCAGAAATGAGAGAAAAAAGATAGTGGCACTTCCCTGCCAAGTCAGTACTGTACTTAAACATAGCTTGCAATTAACAGTGTATTATATCCCTTGGGGGCCAGTTCAATGCTGTCAAAACCATTTTGAAATATGTTTCAGAGTATATTTTTTTATGAACAGTTTAAGCCAAATACTGCAATAATGTTAAAAGGAGTAGACCTGGTCTCCCCTCTTCTCACCATTCTTCTGCCCCTGCCTTGCCCAGTGCTAACATCCACAAGGTCAGTGGGGAGCTGAATCAGGTCCCCAGTTAAAGTAAACAAAGTTTCGTGGAGAGAAAGGACTTCACAACACGAATCTATGAGATTTAAAGTGAAGACATTTTATTCCACACAGCACACGGGTTATATAGGGTTACAGGTACATCTTATTGGCTAAAAAGGTCTCACCCCAACACATTAGAACTTCTAATTGGTTACAAGCCTATATCTCTGTCCTAGTTCAGCAGGTGGGACCAGTTGTCACTGTGTGGGGGTGATCAAAGCTATGTATTCTACCCCCTCTATTCATTCCCAAGGTCAATGGCCCATTTGCAGCAGCTTCCCAGGGAGTCGTTAGCACCTCCACTCCCAGCCTGAGGAGGCGTAGGTGCTAATGGGCCATCAACAGTCCAAAAATACCCCATGACTCAGAGTTAATCACCCATTGTGTGAGTCCCCACCCTGGGGGAGAGACTGAGTGCTCCCTGAGGGTACATAAGGGATGGGTAAGAAGACCTCGGGAACCTCTTGTCAGACCCAGAGGAGCTGCAGGACCTTGACAGGAAGAGACCCCCACTCTCGACCAGACTACAGCCATCACCTGCACCAACAGGTTTTTCACTTCCTTTTGCTTTGGACTTGGGGGAACCACGCGGGTCTCAGCACAAGGGCTAACAAACCCCTTTGGGTTTGTACCCCAGGGCACTGGGTTATACTGCTGGGTTTTGGGAGTTGAAAGCAATTTCCCTTTGTGTCAGTGTATTTACTGTATTATTATTATTAAATTGTAGCTCTGACTTATAATCTCTCTTGTGTTGAGCTCATTTCTCCTGCTGGTTTACCTCTAAACCAGCACAATCTCACAAGTCCAGTGTTTACATTATCTCATTCTAATGTTTTCAGATTCATGTCCGGAGACCAGCCAGGCAGTTGGGATGCTCCCAAGGGTGTACTTGTAGGGAGTAACCGAGCCTAACGGACAAACAGCAGGTGTGCGTCCTTGCTTAGCTGCCATATCTGCAGATTCTCACGGAGCTTGAAGCAGTTTGGATTGCTCAGAAATTCACTTTCTGCAAGCAATCTCTCAACACCCAGTCTAGGTGGTTTATTTTTTACTTAGCAGAGTTGTTTTTCAGCCATAGATGATCATGTTCAGCATACTCATTGCGTGTCTTCCTGGTCTTAAATGTGTACCAAGGAGAGCACATGGCCTTGGCTGAGAGCAGCGTTTCCAGCTCCATTCAGGTTCTGGTTTCAGATTAGTTTGCACCAGTTGTGAGAATGCACCACAGACCATGCAAGTCAATGTCATATTTGCACTCTAGTGCTGTTTCACTGCTGTGTCAGAAGTGTCCGGTTCCCTCAACAGCCAGCTAGTAGTGTTGTGTCTCTGCCACTTGTCTGTCTCCTGCAGATGAAGAACCTTGAAAAAGAAGGTGAAAACTCCATTCATGCTTTCATTTACTGGCATGGAAGGAAAGCTTGAAAATTTTTACTTAGTTACTGCTATAAGTGGGATATATAATTAGGACTTCAGGGGGAGACAACTGAGCTAAATATGAGTACAGGAACTCCCAGTGTCATGGGACACTCTTAAAACCTTATTTGACGTGCATTTAAAATACTCTTCAAAGAACTTTCTTAAAGGAAAAAGGTTTTAACAAAATTGCTCCTTTGCTGAGAGGCAGTACAACTGGATGAAATTAAATAAAACCTGAATTTTAAAAGCACCTTGTGATTTGAGATACTGCAGAGAACCTCTTTAAAAGGTATCTGAGTTTAAGCATCCATCAACTGAGGAAATCCCTAACACTAGGGGCTTTAGAAAAATCTAAGCTTTCATATTTTGAAGAATTTCTCCATACAGCTGGAAATCTAATGTAAACAGGGCCTAAGCAACTTGGCCAAAGTAATTTAGGGAATCAGAACTGATGACTGCTCAGGTTTCTAGCCAAATACCCAGAATGCTAACATTTGGCTTTACTGTTTTGTGTTGGTCTTTGATTCTGTGCTGTACAGTGGGGGAGCCGTAGAGAAGTGATGACTTTTATAACATCTCTGACCTGTTTCTAAAGAAGGACCTGATTTTTTGCTGAAGCTTAGAGAGACAAGTACAGACTACATGATACCATGTGAGAAGTAATTTGTGGCTCTCTCTTGCTTTAAACCCCATTGCACTTGGGAGGTTAAGGAGGGCGTGAATAACCCTGTTTCTTTTTTGGAGGAGTGACGCAGATGCAGACATTGGATGTCAGAATGGCTCTTAGTAGTTATGTGTTACTGTTACACCTGCATACCACAGTCACAGGTCAGCACCTCAGTCTGTCAGCACTCTGCAGACACCTCAGGAAGATGCCAGTTATTGACCTGAAGATCTGTCTTACTCTTAGATTTTGAGAATAAGACAGTTGGATACAGGAAGATGGGACTGTGCAAGATGACAGTTATTGGTGAGCAAAATTAGCAATTCTTATGGTTGCAACCTCCCTGGCAGCAGAGAAAATATAGAAAGAGAATTGAAATTTGGATTTGAAAGAGACACAAAGTGGCTTTATGAATGCTTATGGGATACCTGTGCCCAGGTGAAGCAAGCAAGTAGGGGGGGGGGAAAAAGGGATGATAACTTTTCAGATAAGGCTTTCTTTTTTTTTTTTTTTTAATTGGTTACCTCCTAAAAGAGTTGGTTTAGAACACTGGTTGTAAGTCTTCTGGGGCTATCATTAACGTTTTAATTTGTATCAGGAGTGAACTTTTGAAGCAAACCTGATTGTCCCCACTTAGAGCACGTTGGTTTACACTGCAGACTGGTCACAGAGCAGATGAATTGGATCCTTCTTGAGTGAAACTAAATCAGAAATATGTTCCATCTCCCTTCCCTTGCCTCCAATATATTTAGCATGGAGTCGAGGTCCTCAAAAACAATTGTTTTACACTAGAGATCTGCTGCTATTGAATGGTACTACTTGCTAGTGGTAGACATAAATTACCTTGTTACTTTGATATATTTTTTGAAAGGAGTACAGCTTTTTGATAGACTTTCAAGTTCTATTTGCTTCTATTTCTTAAGCATGTTGACATCTGATTATCTGTAATGCCTCAGTGGCATTTGCTCAGGTAGCATTATATGCTTTGCTTAGTATTTGCAGTGAAATTGCAACTATTCCAGGGCAAAGTTTGTGGATCCATAGTAAGCATCTTGTAAGCTGAAATTATGTATTGAAGGTAGATCTCAAATGTCTACTCAGCATTTTGGCAGTAGCACATATGGAAACACACAGTTAAAGATAGTGAAGGTCAGAAATTTTGTCTCAGGGGATTTTGAATTGAAATGTGAGAGTTTAAAAAAATATGTTATGGGTTTTAACAGAACATTTGGAAACACTTTTCCTTCTTTCCTATGTGTGGCCATGGAGTCATTCATCAGTCTCTCCTCAGCACTTACTTGGCTCCACAATGGAAGTATCTAGGAGTAGTATGCTGTTGATCTTGTATGTGTTTTATTAAGGCCTAGCACGCTCTCAGATCCCACAGAAGAGTTCAGAAGAGAAATATTCTGGTAACATGGGAAACACAAAGAGTTGAACTGGTGGACTGAAATGTAGAAATATTCCCCTGTCTCCACACACTCAGGGAAAGGGAAGAGAAGAATTACCACAGGTTGTTAAAGGGTAATGTAGCACACTCCCACAGTAACCACAAGGAAAAGGAGGGCTCCAGAGAGGTGAAATCTAGTTCTTCCCTCAGACTTTTCCTTGGACTGATACAGCTTCCCACAACCTCTCTTTAGTGCTGTGTCTTAAGGCTTATAAATGTAGGAGGGGGTGGTCAGAGGGTGTGGTCACAGAAGAATCCCGGTTTCATTGGGACTGAACTTCCACAAGAATTAAGAGCAATAAATTTCACCACTTTTCACCACAAATCCCAAGCACATTTATTCAACAAAGCTTTTGTAATACAATACAAATAGTAGCAACATGGGTGTTTAGTAGGAAAAAAAAAGTAATACCACAAATAAAAGCATAGAACCCTCCTCTTAAGAAGGGATAAAAGAATACTAAATTCCATGTTCAAGAGTCACACAACACTTGTAATTCATTCTTAGAAGGACTTAAAAATGTGCTATGAAGACAATAAAGCTATTTTAATATAACAGAATCCTCAAAATACATTATATTTAGGTAATATTTTTCTAAGTAACTGATAATAGCATTTGTGTGTTCACATAACAATACAAAATTAAGTCTTTGTAAAGACCTGTTCTGAGTGGAGTAGGGCAGCATGTAATAATATGCCATGATGCCTGTGTTTTTTCAGACATCATCTTGTCCCTCCTATTTCTGGTATAACAGCAGCTTGCAGGAAGCCTGAAGAAGTGCCACAGTACACACTGTCTCAGAGGAGAATGAGCAATCAGCTGCTGATATTGAAATCTTGCAAGTGCTGGGCAACAAGCTGGTTTGGGAGTTGGTGCAGTACAGGAAGGTGCAATACTATTCAGGATTCTCATTTTTTTGTGTTTAGAATGCAGCAGGACCTTGATCATGCATACTAGGTGATCTTTCTGCACAAACTTCCAACAGGTCTTTGTCCAGTCTGCTAACTGGATCATGTTTCATCACTTCAGAGATTCTTTTTAGCAGAAAGAATTTATGTTAAAAGTTGTTGCTGCTGAGCTAAGAGAAAAGGAGCTTCCTTACAAAAGTTAGTGAATATACTGCATAGCAACTAATGTTTGGTTTAATGCTGTGGAGTTCTGTGGAAATGGGAAAATGGCTATATGTCCAGATATTTTTTAAAAATAGAAAACAACTGGGTTTGTGTGTGCACATGCATTGCTTTCCACCAAAATTGTCCTTTCCTCCACAGAAAGAAGCAGATATGAAAAGAACAAGCAAAGGAATGTGGAAAACCCACATCTCATAGCTAAACGATGCTGTTCCTTGTGATGTCCTGGCTTAGTGTGTTTGCTGAAGGGTCTACTGTGAGATAATTTCTGTGCCATTTTGGTATACACAGCTGTATGATAGTGTCATCTGAACTGACCACACCAATTTGGGATATGGATTTGCAAGAGATTAACAGAGTTACCAGAGCCAACTCTTATTCTGCATAAGTAATCATGCCATACATTTCCACCCAAACTCATCAGATTTCACTTTCAAAACCATTAACTAAGTTTGATTTGCTATTTATATTGGAAAACCTCTATTTGCCCACCTCTAATTATCCAGATATGAAATAGATGAATGAAGTGTTGTGGGAACAGAATCCAAATTTCTGAACCATTCAGCTCAAGACAACAGCAAAGTTATTAAGTCAGTCCATGGAAAAATATTGTATATGTATGTATGGCCAGACTTCATGAATGCAGATTTGGGAAGGGCTCTCCCCACGTGGGTGTGCCCTTCCAGCGTGCGCAGTGGATTTTTTAGGTGAGGCACAGCGTGCACAGAACTGGCCCCACTGTTTAAGTCCTGAGGTCCATCTGCCACGGCCGAGCGAGCTTGGACAGTGACAGTGAAGTCCTCGGGACTGTCACAGCACCCGGTACTAACCAGGGCTGACCCTGCTGAGCATCCGAGATCTGACAGGATTGGATGGCAGGGAGGCATTGAACTGCCAGGGGACGGTCCCCACTGAGACTCGAACTCAGGACCTTGGGATTCTGAGTCCAGAGTGCTCTCCTTTACACCACGGGACCGCCCTATGGCAAAATATTACTCCGCAGGAGATACACAGGTTGTTAGTACAACAAAAGACAGTACAGTACCTTAGACAGGTAGAACATGATTTTAATTTACAATCTCCTTAGTAATTTGATTCTACCCATTCCCGCTCTCATGCCCACATACTTGCAAGCACTAAGACATGTGCATGCCTGAACCATTTTGCCAGGATCACCTGTATGTCATATGGATGACAACAGCAAATAGCTTTCAGGTCCTCACTACATCTCCTGGGTTCTTCTTCACTGGTGATGATAAATTTGGGTTGGACAGGTTTTTATACTGTCTAGGTATCAACAGTTATTATGGGTCAATATTTTTGCCTCACATCCTCATTTATTTTATCCTCCATAAGACTTCAAGAAGACTGCTGCCTCTTCTGTTTGTTTCTTCATTTCACGTATCTTTATGACTATGGTCTGACTCAATGCTGAGATAACAGGAAGAGAAGGGGCTCTTCCACTGTGCTACAGCTTTGCTGCTTTGCTCTGTTGTTTCTACTGGTACTTTTGTGTACACATTTTCATCCAGACCAATTCCAGTGTTTCTGTTACATCACTTTATACCCTGTAATGGCAGAAAAAGTTTTCCTGACATTGGCTGTAAAGAAACTCGCAGTACATTTGAGCGTACCAGACTGAGGATCCAGGGCTTTGGCCCTGGAAAGCTGCACTGTGTGCCAGAGTTGCTCTCAAGTGCATTACCTCAAGGGCCATCATTCAAGTGTAACTAATTATCACCCTGCAATGAAGTCAACAGAAGGTCTATTCACATGCCTGGATACTTGCCTTTGACCTGGAGGCTACTAATCCTGCTTTCTAACCAGTGTTCCTCATGATACCCCAAAGGACAAGGTGGGTGAATGTTTCTCAGCTTCTATAAAGATATAAAACTTACATGAAGAAGTAATACTTTTTATTGGCAAAACTGAAAAAAAATCCAAGTCCCCCCCAAAACAACAATCCAAACTCAGAGTTCTTTCAGCAGGTCACTCAGGGTACAAAAGTACTTTAATAATGACTAATGGAAGCCTTTCAAATACATATTCCAAGCTGTTTCTTTTTGCTGCATATGATCAGGGGTGCAGATGTGCTATCTTATGTCAGCTGAAAAATAAAATTAAACTTTTCATACCTTTCTCCAAGTTCTCCATTTTTAGTGCACATGAAAGTGTTTTGATAATGATCTTTTAAAATCCATACTTCATTATTTTCTCCTAACATTTAGCACACTGGGTTCTGACACTTCCTTAGTTATTACAGGTTATCGACCATTTCGAACTGACACTCATTTTCTCTGAAAATAGAGTACTCAGTTTGAATTGAACAAATTTTAGTCACAAGACAGGAATTGCCAATATGAAAGAGAATTACCTCTGAAAGACAACTTGATGGAAAATGTTTTGTCATCTGGAATATGGAATTTGTTATCCTGGCTTGAATCAGTCTCATGGAGCTCTGTTCTCAATAAATATATCTAGCCAAGTAATGAAGGACTATGGAGCCAAAGGGAGTAGTTTTTCTTTTATGACTCTTAAAGAGGTTTGGTTTATTTGATTATGTTTATTTAAGTGGCTTGCAAGCAGTTAAAATTATACAGCACTTAAAAAATGTTTGTGCAGTAACTAACTTGATGATCAGCTGAAGAGTTTAACTCTGCACTTATTTACTTGTTCTGCAAAATTGTAGTAAAAATTGTAGGTCTTAGATGCACACTCAGTAAAGAAATAGCTGTGACAATATAAATTGTCATTGACAACAAATTTTTGCTGTTTTCCTTCTGCCAGAGGTAAACATAACTGCATTTTCCATGTCCTTCCCTGTGGAATTAGTAAAGCAAAATGGTCCTTCAGCCAGTTTGTTTTGAAATCCAGTAGTTAAGTAATGGAACCCAAATTACTGTGAGAGGCAGTTGATGCTGAGCTTCCAGATTTCTTATGGTATTGGCTTAGAATCACATAGACATTACTTGTAAGAGGTTTGAAAAACCTAACTGCGTCTGGGCAGTGAGGAGAGTAAGGATTGGCAGCCTCTTAAATCACTGTGACTGTTTCTGAGATGAAAAAGCACATAACTCTTGGAATTCTAATCTGCCATCACAGTAATTACTGTACCATAGGTTTTTGTCATCTTTACAAAACCCCTTGAAAGTGCTGATAAGAGTGTTCAGAACAGATATGCTGCTCACTTACATCTGTTCCAGAAGTATAGCCATTAGTCACTCAGGAGACAGTTTAGGGAAAAGTTTGACTTTTCTACCATATTGAAAAGGATTAAATATTTGATTTTTGCTTTGAAATGCAGCTTTCAAAATTTGGAGTTAGAAAGTCTGCATGGAGAATGCAAAGCTAGAAGTTTATTGATTCCAAAATTTGACAGGTTTGTTTTGCTGGGTTTTTTTTGTCCCATAAAGTTGATTGTTCTCAGTGAGAGAGGAAAAAAATGTGTAAAGTCTTCCCTAGGATTAAATAAATTGTAGTATGCTAGGGCCATGAAACACCTCTACAGAAATGTAGCTAGAAGCAAAAACATTCACCAACAAAAATGCACCAAACCTAAGAAATCTTGATGTTGATTGAAAAACTGAGGTGCTCTATTTCCCATTCAGCACTACACATGCACAGCATAAATGCCACAGAAAACCTGAGGAAAACTGAAAAGACTAGCAGTTATCTTCCACTGTATTTTTAGCATGGGAACATAGCCAGACAGCACCAATCAGCAACCTCCCAGAGTGTTCTTTTCTTCAGCCAGACAATCTGAAAACCCAAGGAATGACTCTGCACTCATGCTTGCACCAAGCAAGCTGCAGGAGGTGTTCCATCCATGCTTAGCGCAGTCAGTGGTACTAAGAGCTGTATTTGTCAACAGCTTTGTATTGCTCTCAGTATCATGCCAGTTATCCTTGCTCCTGAGGTTTCTGCTGGCAGCACTGTCCATGCTAAAGCTGCTAACAGTGCTGCAGCTGAATCACTGTGAACAAAATTCTTCCCAGTGCACCAATCTCAGGCTGACTCAAAACAGCAGTGATGCACTGTCATCAAAAAGTGTCTGCAAATAGAAGGGCTCTCATTAAAGCTGGCCTAAAGCTTCCCAGGTGTTAACAGCTCTACTTCTTATACCTAGCTGGGACAGAGTAGATTTCTCTTTTTAATAAATTTCTCTTTTTAGATTTCTCTTTTTAATATCTAGAAGGCTACAGCTATTTGTAATATTCACAAGTACAAACCATCGAGGGTGGAAATGTGAAAAAAATACTTGCTGGGAGACTTTAGCAGTGCTGTAGTCACAGCATTCACCTTTCCCTCACCATCTGTGGGAGCGTGGTCAGGTCACAGAGCTCACGGCATCTCCACCCTAAAAGCAAAGACGTAAGTATAACCTAAGTAGATACACTGAAGCCGCTTGAGACTACAGAAGGTGATACATGTAGGTCACTGCAGGCTGCAAACTCCATTTAAGAACCCAGGTAAACATTTGTAACTGACCACACTGAGATGCTGGAAGATCTTTCTCCAAATCATCTATCCAGAAATTCACTCTGGACTGTCCCTGCAAGCTGCAGTCACAAACTGGTTGCAGTACAGACACATACTCTATTTTACACAGTACTTTTAGTGGTCAAGCTCTCTACATGTTCATCAGGGGTGATTTGAAATCAGAAACTATTTGGTAATGTGGATTTTACATCCTCTCCCTAAGGGACCTACTAACAGGATTATTCTCAAATGTTGTGTGGAAGAAGAGTGCCTTTTTCTGCATTAGTGTATTCAACTTTGCTGGTGAGTAATACATTAACAAAGCATTCCTATTTCTGTAGTAATCGTTGTGCAAACATTGAGCTCCTCTGAAGAACTAGCCTGCAGATTTTCACCCTGTTTTGCTCTGGACTTGTTTGCAGGTTTCCTGGTTGGAAAGAGGTAGTTCACTGTTACTTCTCAAACTGCTCCCCAAAACTTTTCCATTTCTTTTAAAACACCTTGATGTGACTTCCTTCACATATCTCCCTCTTGGGAGATCCTGACTGAAGATCTGTGTCTCTTCTGTTGGTAATTCAGGACCTTCTTTGCCACAGGCCCTGTCCCAGTTTTCTGTCTATGCAATTTATTAAATGCAATGTTTACTATCTGATTAAGATATTTGCCTGTTCTCTTACACCTGCCAGCAGCAATATTTATGTGCTATACGAGCTTGCTTGAAAGCTGAGACATGTTACTGTGTTTGAGCAGGCAGGTATTTTCCAGGAGAGCTGCAGGCTCTGATCTCACTTCAGATCCCCACAGCCCCCTCTACCTTCAGAGAAAGACTCTACACTTCCATCCTCATCCTGTGCTAGCCAGAGCCAAACTGGCACTCCTGCTCCACAGCAATTAACAGAAGTGGCATCTCTCATGATGCTGCCAGTGAGACAGCACAAGGATGTTAAGTCCCTGCAGTTTATGCTTTGCCATGTGTGTGTGTGTTGAGGTGGGGGACAGGAATGCCAAGGATCTGGCTGGATCTAATAAAACCCCGCTTCAGCAAGTGCCAGACACACATAGATAAGGAGCTGGACCATCCCAGGGCACTAGACCAGCTCAGGGAGGAACCCCAGGCACTCCTCGGGAGCACTCAGGAGAGCATCCAGCACCACCTCATACTAAAAAATGGATAAAATACCTTGCATGTTGCATTATGTGATTTTAGCCATATGTGTATACAGGCATATCTGTTGTTTTTCATTGGCCATAACCAATTGTAATCTACCTACCTGCTGAATTTTTCTTACTTTGCATTACTTTCCAGAATACTGAACTCAAGAGATTTTTATATTGAAATTATGTAAAGGGTAATGATAAACAAAAAGTTGCAAAATGATACCAACATTAATTTCTGCCTTGACACCAACCATCATTCTCTGGGGTCTGAACTGGGAACGACTTTGCCTTCCTCCCAAAACCCTCTCACTACCCTTGACAGAAGGCAATTTCATTTAATGAAGACACACATACTTCAGTATAAAGGTGTCTAGTGAATTTTTCATAAGCTCCTTTGTCTTCAAAGCATTCCAGCTGCTTCATCTTGTTGTAAAATTTTAAAAGAAAATTAAAGTTTTTTGTGGAAGTGCAGCTGTTGCTTTGAAAAGCATCTGTTTACCAACTAATAACTGGGAGGCAGTAACACCCTCAGCTTCTGCTGTCAAGCAGCAGAAGTAAAAGACCAACAGGGCAAACAGATACACTGGAGAGAAACAAGCATAACTGATAATATCAGCATGTGAGGAAATCAATATTCAGATATTTTTAGGTGCCTCATTTTCTGCAATTACTGTCTTGAGCAGTATTTTAAAAAATGAAGCAGCTGAGCTTTTTTCTCCTCTGTATTCTCCTTTTTTTAACATAGGACTGTACTGTGTGGAATTTTGTTACAGACCAGCCCTGTCATTAGTACAGTATGTTGGTACGTATCTTTACTCACAAGGAAACCAATATAGTCAGCACAGCTATACATAAGAACAACAGTCTGCATTTCACCTAATTTCAGAGCCGAGATCTGCAGACACTGAATCAATTACAGAGTAGAATTCACTGCAGCAACCACGGGCCTTATCCTTACCCCAGTGGCTACATAGTTATTTACATTTGCACAGATGTGCAAAAGTGTTGCAAAAGAAAAGGTTTTTTTCTTGATGATATTTTACTATTGTGGAAGTAGAAGTCAGCTGTATTTAGGAATATAGTTAAAAAAACACCATATCCTTAGGGATTGTCCCACACTGTATATAAGCTGGTTGCTGAACCTACTGCAGCACTCTAGAGGTTTGTGAGAGCAGGTACACTGCAAGCTTTTGGGCTGTTTTCACCAACTGCATCCTGCGACCTTGTGGGGAGAGCTCTGGTTTAAAAGATGAGTTACCGTGATTTATACTTTCACCTCTTCTTAGTGTTAAGTGTTTTCTCATATAAAGAATTTATTTTTACCTTT
The DNA here is from genome assembly GCA_013396695.1 of Sakesphorus luctuosus. Taxonomy (NCBI): domain Eukaryota; kingdom Metazoa; phylum Chordata; class Aves; order Passeriformes; family Thamnophilidae; genus Sakesphorus; species Sakesphorus luctuosus. Next base: position 370,831 of record VWZD01013584.1, read on the forward strand.
CACTTTTCAGTCTCTGTGCCTATAACAGGACAGGAATAACATTGTGTAGGCTTCTTGCTCATGACATTTCCTAATTTTGGGGTACTATTTCTTAATCTCAGCATTTATTTTTGTGTAAGATGTTTTATCTAGAAGATACAACGGCATCTATCCTCAATTATAATTTTCAGTTATCAAACCAAAGTAACATTTAAAAATGTGATCATAATCTTAAAGGCTCAAACATAAAGATAAGAAAATATATAATCATAAAGAAATTAGTCTCTTCAGTGCAGAAGTAGATTTCAATTACTTCAAATTAATTCTGATTCTGCTGAGATTGGTATCTGGTTTAATATAGCTGCCTTGCCAGCTGGATGCTACTTTCTTCCTCCTAAGCATTAAGATTTTTCTCAGTTTTAATTTAACTATGTGCTGGTTTAAAGGCAAACCAGCATGAAAAGTGAACCCAACACAAAAGAGATTGTAAGTCAGAGTTACAATTTAATAAAAATATTACAATAAATGCAATGATACAAAGAGACATTGATTTTAACCCACAAAACCCAGAAGTATAAACCAGCACCCCAGGGCACAAACAGAATGGTGTTCATTAGCCCCTGTGTTGAGTCTTCCCCTGCCGTGGTTCCCCTGAGTCCAAAGTAAAAGGAAGGGGGAAAAAAACCCTGTCAGTGCAGATGATGGTCAGAGTCTGGTCAAGAATGGTGGTTGCAGTCTTGTCAAGGTTCTGGTTTTCCTCTGGGTCCAACAAGTGGTACCAGAAGTCCCCAAACCCCAAGATTATATACCCTCAGGTTCAGGTGGGAACACCCAGTACCTCCCCCAGGGCAGGGAGTTCCACAATGGGTGATCTAACTCTGTGAGTCATGGGATATTTTTGGAATCATTGGTGGCCCATCAGCAGACATGACCCCTCAGGCTGGGTGTGGAGGTGCTAATGACCTCCTGGAGGGGAGTTATCACAGCTCTTATCTCACGGGCTCCTTCAACACCCAGCTCACAGCCTGAGGGGTCAGGTGTGCCCTGGGCAGCTGCTGCAAATGGTCCATTGTTAACAGTTCATGAGAAATGACATAGAGGGTGGAGAATACACAGCTTTGGTCACACCCACACAGTGATAAACTGGTCCCAGCTGCTGAACTAGGACACTGATAACACAGGGTTTGACTAATAACTGCTATGGCAGCTGTCTAATGTTTTCTCTCCCTGTAATATACAATGCTGAATTTTAGATGATCCAGAGAAGCTACAAGGAAGTGCTTTTTGAGCTTGGGCAATACCCATCTGCCCAGGACAGAACTTCAGCAAAGGAAAGAGGGATCAACAAGCTGGCTCTTTTCCATCAGTAACCATTGGACTGCAGAAAGCAAGAAAAAAGCCCGGATAGAAGGAGGAAAAAAATGTTTCAATGTTATGAGGTTGCCGTGCACTGGCTTGAGTGACTGCACCAAGTAAAAGCTAATGACAATGCCTTCCAGCCTCAAGAAGAGAACTTTTTTGACTAAGGCTTTCTACCAGTGTTGTGAAGATAGAGACAGACCAAAATTAGTGCTCCCACTGGGGATAGTCTGTGAGCACCCAAGTATCCAGAAAAGAGAAAATGTGGGAAAGCCACACTTCAGAAATTCTGCTTCTCAAAATTCTTGTGGTTTTTCAGAGGTTTTGGTTGGTTGGTAGTTTGGTTTTATTTTCTATTTTTTTAACATTAGGAATGCTGATAACTAAATTACTTTCCATTTGCATATCTTTGCTGAGTTTTCTCAGGATAAGATATTGGGATTTTCCTGAATCTGTAGAATTAAGGATTACTAGAGCTGACATTGAAAAAAATCCACAAAAGAGAATGTGTTCTTCTTGCAGACATCAGTATCTATAACATTTCTCATACAATTTTGATTTGTAACCACTCCAAGCAGCAGACTCCCTGAACATCTGTTCACTGAATGTCCCAGAAAGACTAGGTTTGTATTGTAAATTTCAAGCATCTCTGATATTACTCTGCAATACTAGCATCTTTGCTCTCCTTGCTGAAAAGTTTTTAATGTGGATATCTTAGATGAAATGTACTTGCCTGAAAGCTGATTATTGCCTATGTATTTTTTTAATTCCTACACATTTTTTAAATACTGAAGGATCTTGCAAAACTCATACTCAGTCATCTTGCTTAGCTATTCTTTATTTTTATTTCATTTTCTTTTCACGGCATTTCTTATAACTGGAAAAGTTGTTTGAATTTTAGACAATGACTTTTCATTTAGATGCCTCCTCGGGATGTACTCTTCCATGAAAGCATCAATGACAGTTTACTGAAATAGAAAATCATATTAAACATTTGAGATCAGACCTCATCTGGCACACTCATTTATTACAAATCTTTACAGAGCTATCTATCTTACAGTAAATTTTTAGACCATTAACCTGCAAATGCTTAACTTTGCAGATGTGTGTGGAGCCCCGTGTAAATTCAGTATTCTTTCATGGATTTTAAAGGTAAGTCAGTACAAAGTACCCCCAGGGTACAGGATACATGACTGTGTTTAAGTACCAAGAGTTAGCACAAGTAAGACTTGGTTATGCTAAAAATCATACTAAAATTCCACCCCACGCCCCCCAACTCCCATACTCTGGTTTTCACTGTAGATCTTCATACTTTATGAACTTTTTCATATTGATTTGTTCCAATATGGCAAGTTAATAAATATAACATTGACAGCATAAGCTTTTCTATAAATGAGTAAACTCTTCTGTAACTATATTAGGATAAGGGTTGAACTTGCTGATCCTTGTGGGTCCCTTCCAACTCAGCATATTCAGTGATTCTGTGACATACATTTCTTAAAAGTTTGTCTTGTTTACCTTGAAATACCAAAAGAAAAATAAATTAGCAACCAAAAAAAAAAAACCAAACATGGACATCTGTGCAATTCTTACTCCTTCAAATCAATTATATTGCAAGTTAAGTATGCTCATTAAATTACAACCAACACATTGGAAATGTTCCTCCCTTAAAAAGTTTTAGAGAAGGCAAGACTTGCCAAATGTTTATTATTTAAACTAAGTGCAAAGTACAACAGTGTTCAAAAATACAACTGTTCAAAAATTCTTGTCTGCTTGCTAAGAAAGAGGGTATATATTCACTACAGTGTTCCTGCACCTAGACAGGGGGAACTGAAATATTGGTTATGAGCAGAATTGGAATGATATTGTGGGAAATATTTGTAAACATCTAACTGACCAAGCACAGAGAGTAGCTACACATCCTGTGGCCCAGTTCCAATTGCTTTTCTAATACTAGGGCCAGGAGCAGTCCATGTACCACACCCAGAGTAGTAAACAGGAAAGGCTACATCTATTGCTTTGTCCTGCAGTGCTGCATGACAAGGGGAGACAGAAGATTGGTTCAGGCAGATCTGTGCATGCAGACCCAAGCTTTTCAGTGCTATGCTCAGACAGGAGGCAGGTTGCACAAATGCAGAGAGCTTAAACTCTGCCTGCACCTGATGCATAGATGTCTTGTTCCCATTCTTTCCCAAACCTTCCCTTCCCAAACCTTCCTTTTTTTCCTTCTTATTGTCTTTTATTTTCTTTTCTCTTTTATTTTGTCTTTTCTTCTTTCTTCTTCTTTTCTCCTTTTATTTTCTTCTCCTTTCTTTCCTGCCCCAGCTGATCTCCAATGTTACAAATTTGCTGCAATGTAGAGCTGATTATTCAAAGGTGATACCAGCCACAGATTTCAAATTATGTACTCAAGTACAGAAGCAGGATTTTCTAATCTAAAGAGCTGTATCCCCTGTGAAGTGAGGAGGGTCCTCCAGCACTTGGAAAGAGAGGGGAGAAGAGGTACCTTGTGGGGCTAGGTCCAGCAAGAGAAGATAAGGAACACAATGATAAGTCATTGACAAGGAGGATGAGAGAAGGCTGGCAAGAAAGATCAGAGGTCATATACAGCCAGGGCAGGGATCCAGGGTAGCACCACTCAAAGTAGGGACATGAAAAAAGGCCAGGGCATCTTGGGAGATGCTCTTTACTTCTGTTATTAGAAAGATGCTTCTAAAACCTGATCCCTCCTTTTTACTGTGCCACTGACTGTTCTTACGTCTAAAGTTCTTATAGATGTTGTGTTCCTATCCTTCTCCATGGGAAACTACTCCTGATGCATGTCTATGTGACACTCTGCTGAGCAATACTGGAAATCCTCTACCACCAAAGAGCTGGTATGTCACAACAGCTCAGTGCTATTCACAGAAAATGGTTTCAACTCCAGAAGGGTACCTTAGCCATTAGTCTTCACCTGAGCTCACCAGTTGAGGCAGGGGCAGCTTTACCATCCTGATTTGCAAGCCAGTAGGTCAGGCTTCTCATGGGATCTCTGAACTTGACTGTATTGTGGAGCCTGGTTGTCTGCCCTGATAAATGAGATAGCTTCTGAGCCATTTAATCAAACCCTCATTTCACCAACTTATTTCCTATCAGTCACTGTCATCACACCTGACATTGCCCCAAAGTCAGGAATAGTCTCCAGATTGTTAGTCCTCCCATGAGTTTATTTGCTCCTCTTCACCCTTTAAGAACATCTGAGTGTCCAACAACCTCTGGCCTGTATCTCACAAGACTGCTGTATGGTTAGAAAATATTTTCTTTGCACTACTGCCAAAGAATGTCTGCAGGGTTGCACAGCAAATGTAGCGAAGGTAGAAGCAGTACCAGATTTTTCTGAGTCTCACTCAAATACACTCCCCAGTCACAGGACTAATTTATCTTCCTTACATGCATCCTTCTTGTCCACCATGATGAGATTGAGTATCTTATCTCTGTACTGAATATGTCAGCTGTCAACTGCCTGGAATTATTACACTGGGAGAAAAAATGGTGAATGTATATAAATGACAAAGCAAATAGTACTCTAACAATATTTAGTCTGCCAGTCAATACTGGCAATAAGAATGCATGTAACTGAAAATGTAAGATTTTTTATAATAATTGACTTGATGTTGGCTCAATAACATAAAAAGAGTATATGCATGGACTTTATTGTAGGCCTGATCCTATTCCTATTTTAAATTCTGGCTTTAGATACCTCAACAGCAAATCTATAACAGCCTCTAAGCATATTGAGTTCCAAAGCATGGAAGCCATTTTCTTTTCACACTGCTGTAAATGAAGAATATTTTTGGTGAAGCTGCTGTGGCACCAGCAAAGGCCACAGAGTGAGGAAGTAAGCTGGCAGTACTGTGTGAGAAGGGGGCCAGCCAGCCCTATTCCCTTCTGAAGTCTGCAAGCAGGAAACAAATCTTGAAGAGTAGTTTAAGTAGAACAGCTGCTGCAAGAGACTCCAGGGGGAAAGCAGTTCCTGGGACCATGCCGTGAACCATCTAGTGTTCTGTCTTTACTGTGTAATCTATGTGGGACCTCTTGTGTTCAGCTATGCAGCTCTGCATTCTACATGAGAGAGAGGCAATGAATTACCTCTGTGGTACCTGACTGCTGAGCAGAACAGGCTGGTGATGTTTGGGCTAGCTATGTTCTGTGTTATTTTTCCTGTGCATCTCCTGTTTGTGGCCTCAGGGGCTCTGATGGTCTGAGGCTGCCCCTCCTATAGGAGGCCTTTACCAGAAAATTAGAAGACCTTCTCCTGTGCTGCTGAGAAACAATGCCTGATCCAAATGAACACCACTCAGGTGTCTCAGGTTTGAAAATGATATCCCAAGTATCTGTTGTGAGCTCGGAGGGGTGGGAGAAGGGAGAGGAGGTTCTTACATGATCGTGTCACAGTGGCTGAGCTGCCAGGCTGTGCCTGGTACATCCCCGAGCTGTTCCACCAGCTGTCCTTACTGCCTGAGCACTTCATCCAGGCACAGCTGCCCAGCTGCAACAAACCCTACCTTGGGAAAGAAGTTGTGAATAGATAGTGAGGCTGTGGCACAGAGAGGAAGATGCAGCTCTGGCTGCTGGGGAATATGAACCAGCTGTGTCTTCCTCTGTCTTGAGGAGCTGGAGGTTGCTATCACATTGCAGGCCTGGATGCTGTTACAGTGCCTTTTGCATACAGAGCCACGCAGTGACAGTACAGCCCTTCTCGGGCTGATGCTGAATGAAAAGCTCTGTCATGTGCACGTTACAAGCCTTATGGCCCTGTGCACACTCCTGCTGAACGTGCCTGCCATGATACCTTCTACAGCTGCAGTGGCATTGTTGTATCTGGTTTTGGTCTGGGGAAAATGAGTTGTAGGTAAAATTTATTACAGGTGTATCTCTCTGTACTAATAGCAGAAGCCAGAGTGAATTGCAGCTGATTTGTTTGTGCTTTATATTGAGTTCTTGAATTAACTAGAGAACAAGGTGGACCATTTGCTATGTTAAAATGTAACTACGCAAATGGCATAAGGGCATACTGTTTGCCTGAAAGGAAACCTATTTAGGTCAAAACTGCATAGGAAGCTTGAGACTGGAGGAGCAGCACTGAAAGCCCTTTTTGATCCATAGGTTATATCGTAACTGAACACTTACTAGAATTTGTTTCCAAGTCTGAAGGCAAAATTTTTGAGAGGCAAATGAGCTGCAGGACACACAGATGAGTGAATGTACAGTGATTTTTTTACTTTATTGTTATTTCTTCAAATGGAAAACACATTCTGCTTTGCATTAATGGCTTCATTGTAATGATTAATGTCTCTGTGCCTTTCTGTGATGGTTTTTCACTTAAGAGTGTGGTTACCAGTGACAGTTTTTTAAAAGAAAACTGACGATGCATCAGCTGCCTCATAAAGCACTACGAAATTTTCTTATATTTTAATCTGTGCTCTTGTAATAGCCCCTCCTGCCTAACATGCATTTCCCTCCTTGTCCATGAGAATAGAGTTAACTTTCAAGATATATTGCAAGTTCTATGTTTTAACTTGTGTCTGTGGGAGAAGACAATATTAGGTCTCTCTTTTATTCAATTAATTAATTATTTTTTCGTTTTTCTGCATGTGACTTTCAGGAACATGTAGATCTCTCCCTGGCAGCATTTCTTGGTTCAGGTGTTCAAGTGTCTGATGAGATGACCTTTAGGAACCATCACCCTGCAATACAGTAAGGTTTGGTGCATTCTGGTTGAAACTGGGTGTTTGGATAGTGGCTGAAGGCTTTGTGAAATTCCTAAGTGAAAGGACAAATGATAGAAGAACAATATTTTCTAATGTTCTGTTTGTTAAGTGACCTTTTGCATCTGCTGAATACAAAAGTAAGTGGATAATATTTCAAAACTAAAACTAAAAAATAACAGACATGCACCTAATTTTTTTTCCAATTTCATGTGAAGCCATTATTTTAAAAGAAATAAACTGCCAGAGACTGTGATGGAAATCAATGGAAATGAGGCTGTATTTTCCTGGAAAGTTACCTACAAAGCAGTGTACTGGTTTTGTCCTTGCTGTTTCAAAGATGTGTGCATGGGTTTTGCCTTATGCCACTAAAGCTCACACTACATGCACAAATCATTATAAAAGGACTTTTTAAAAAGACCCTTCTAAACACAACTCATTGTGATGTCATTTTAAGTTACAAAACTTCCCTGGAACTCAGAAACTGTACATACCAGTAAATCAAAACAATTCAAGTATTTATTGTTTGCTAAAAAAATAATGTCAGTTATGTGAACTGGATATAAATTTGACTTACAAAAATATGGTTTAGATCTATGTGTGGTCCTCCTTCCCTCCGCTCACATCTAATTAATATATGGATATTTGTCAAATATATTATGACACCAACTCTAATTCTCTATTACATACTCAGTTGCTTACAGAAAAAAACCTATCAGGAATTGCATCGGCCACAATGTGCACAGGGAAAGCAGTTTCATTAAATTTCAATTACATGCCATCTAATTTTTGAAAACAATTAATTGGTCAAAGCTAGAAAACAGTAACTATTTCTTAGTGTTTTTCATGCATTAAGGGTGCTAACAAGCTGGAGAACAGGGAATCAAATTTTACAGTTCATTAAGCATTTCTCCTGTTTTTGTTGGATATGGAATATCTTCATGCAAGCAACAATGCAAAGAATAATAAGAGTCTTTGCACACTGAATCTATACACAAAATGTCAAGCTTGTCATTCATCTTCCAAGCATGCCCGGTACCATGACCAGGAAACCTGCCCCACCAGTTGCTTGTCATCAAAGTCTTCTTTGATTATGCAAAGAAAAGTAAATAAAAAGAATTGTTATGAGGAACAACGGGTGAGATTCACTTGAGCTGATTTGGGAAAAGCTAAATCACAATTTTCCAGCCAACCATTTGCATGTGTTTCCAAAGCTTTACTTGGCGACATGTTTAGTATTTCCACTGTCAATGGGAAGCAGCTGCCAGCCAGATCTCCTGTCTTTTGGGCCGGGACAGGTCTGATATTATCTAAACCCTAAGACTAGTGAAATAACACATGCATTTGAGTGACCAGTCTTTGACTGTCCAGCTCAAATAAACATTCCCAGGATCTCCTAAATACTAAAATATTGGGAGGAACTTTTTACTGGAGATTATGTATTATATTACACATGACAATTTATACCAATTTGTATTCAGAATAAAAATATATCTATCATACATATTACTACTATTCCCACTAGCACATCTTTGGAAGTACTATTTTTTTTCTGTTTTGTTTTGGTTTTACTACAGCTTTGGTCTCCCTCCCACCCATGATCACACAATTGCTTGCAGGACTGCTGCTGGCTGAGTTCTGAGTAAGTCATTGCGTTACTAGTTGAGTGGGGAGGGAAAGAGGACCACACACAGATCTAAATCATAGTTTGATAAGTCAGATTTTAATTCAGTTCACATTACTATTTTTTCCAGCAAACAATAAATAGTTGAATTGTTTTTATTTACTGATATGTTATATTTCTTAGTTATAGGGAAACTTTGTAACCTGTAATGACATCACAACTTCCATGTAAACAGGAAGGTTGAATGTTTCTTCCTATGATACTTGTATAACTTTTGTTATCATGAAGTGCCTCTTAGTCTGAACTAATGTACCCTCACAAGAAGCACGCAAAGGCTGTCAGAGCCATTGCATAAGGCACACTGGACTGTACAGAAAGAGGCTCTGGCACATGGGGTGGGTTAAAGCTCCCCCCAAGCATTGGGTGCAGCAAAGTACATTGGTGTGGTTGGCTCTGCTGAGTGCTGAAGGATGCCTGCATTCAGAGGGAGCACCTCTTGTGTTGTCCCAAAGGTGTACTCATGCCCACGGGGTGGTCAGCTCCCACCCATTAAACCTATAAGTTCACACTGATTTTGTAGAAATAAGAGGCATGGATTTTCCCGGCCTCCTCCATCAGCTTGTACGGGTTCACTTCTGTCATATCTTGTAGACAACATATGGTGGACATTACAGCACTGGGGTAGACAGATTGTGAACACAGCCACTGTGTCATTTCTGATGAGAGTGGGCTGTATAGAGAGAGGAATGCAAGTTTTAAAGGTCAAGGAAGAAGAGAAAATTGTCCAAAGGAAAAAAAAAAGCAGCTGTGTGTGTTTGCAGTAAGAGGTGTGGCTGGTGAGAGAGACTATTGTGTTCTGGAACAGTGTGTGTTTCCAAAATCTTCCTGCCATGGTCCACCTTAGAAAAACTTTGAAGAACCAAGGCTGATACATCAACAAAAGTGAAATGGTGTCTGATGGAGATGTCAAATGAGGTCTCTCCTGTTCAAGTTCAGCTGGAAGACAGCTGTTCTTCCATAAGCCAGTTTGAAGATATTAAAATACTGTCATAAGAGTCATACAGTTAAATATGGCAATAGTTAGGTACAGCCCTACATCCTCTCCACATGGCTGGTGCCATTTCCTCTGAGCAGTACCTTGTACCCGACTGAAGATACAGAAAAAGGCCAGTGACATCCTGTGACTCTCCAAGTCACAAACCTTGCAGTCGAGATGTCATTTACTTTCTGCTCTGCAGAGCCTTCTCAAGAGGACTCCTATAATTTTTCTGAGCTGCTATGGGTATTTAAGTTGGGCTACAGGATTCAGTTGCTGAAATAGTCTTGCCCTCCTTTGAAACAATATGTTTTAAAATGAGAAAATACCATGACAATCTACTGTCCCTAAAGGAACAAAGATTTCTCCATAACATTCTGTCCTTTAACATGAGCATGAATTATTCACCTGCTAATAACTGCATCTAGCAATCCATTCAGCATTCCACACATTGAGAAGACAGGCACAGATCTTAATTTCCAACTAGAGGAATTAAAGGATTGCAGGTTTTGTGAAGGTGAGAAGGAGACACAGATGCATAATGTGGAGAAGATAAAGTAGTTTAAAAAGAGATTTTAAAAAACAGGTAACAGGTTTGGTTACCAAGGACAGAGGTGATGAGCTAGTAATTCTATCTTGGCTTTACAGACCATAAATTAAACTGATGGCAATTATAATGAAAGTAACCCTAACCTCCTATTTTCTAGTAAAAATGTTATGCAAAATTATTACACATGGATTTAAACTTTTTCCAGAATTAATAGTAAAAAGCATATAAAAAGTAAACCACATTGACCTCCCAAATGTTTTTGTGTCCGGGAACATGGGTAACACCACTAGCCATCCGTTGCTAATGGTACAGACCTGAAAGCGACAGCAGGTCGTTTGATTTCTCCTGGGCCAGGCCACATCTTAGCACCAAAGCTGCTGTGAAGGAAACTTGTTGACTCTTCTTGTGGCTCATACATATTTGCAAGGATCACCTCCAGGCTGATTAGCTTATTCCTTGAAATTCTCCAGAGAAGGGATGGAAAGAAAGGCTCTGGAAAACGGGGTGAGACACACAACCAACCCCCTGGCTTAGACATACCCATCCCTCCCACCTCAGTCGTGACCTGCCTGACTTTCGAGGTGTTGCTTGGCCTGTAAAGGAAACATTTACAGTGTCACTGCTGACGAGGAATCTTCAGGAACAAGGGGCTCTTTGCCCTTCGTGTTGAAGCAGAGACTGTAAGAGAACAGAGTGAGATGCTTCTCTGCCACGGTGTCACGGCCGATCCATTGGGGTTCACTTTAGGGTACCACATCATGGCATTCCCTCACCGCAGCGCCCAAAGTGGTACTTTGCAAACACTACCGGTGAGGGATCCTCCATCCCTGGACTGGATGGGACACTGAACAATCTGGTCTAGTGGGAGGTGTCCCTGCCCACGGCAAGGGGGTTGGAAGCAGATGCTCTTTAAAGTCTCTCCCAACAGAAGCTATTCTGTGATTCTACGACCTGGGAAGAGAGAACCCCGCGTGCTTCTGAGCCCGGGACCCCGGNCGCCCCGCCATGGAGCAGGGGCCGGCGGGGGCGTCCGGCGCTGCCGCTGCCACCGGCACCGGGGGGCTGCTCCTGCCCCTGAGCGAGACCGAGCAGCAGCGCTACTCCGAGCTCTTCTCGCGGTGCTGCCCGCCCCCCGAGGCGGCCGCCGGGGGCAGCAGCGTGGGNTGGTGGACATTACAGCACTGGGGTAGACAGATTGTGAACACAGCCACTGTGTCATTTCTGATGAGAGTGGGCTGTATAGAGAGAGGAATGCAAGTTTTAAAGGTCAAGGAAGAAGAGAAAATTGTCCAAAGGAAAAAAAAAAGCAGCTGTGTGTGTTTGCAGTAAGAGGTGTGGCTGGTGAGAGAGACTATTGTGTTCTGGAACAGTGTGTGTTTCCAAAATCTTCCTGCCATGGTCCACCTTAGAAAAACTTTGAAGAACCAAGGCTGATACATCAACAAAAGTGAAATGGTGTCTGATGGAGATGTCAAATGAGGTCTCTCCTGTTCAAGTTCAGCTGGAAGACAGCTGTTCTTCCATAAGCCAGTTTGAAGATATTAAAATACTGTCATAAGAGTCATACAGTTAAATATGGCAATAGTTAGGTACAGCCCTACATCCTCTCCACATGGCTGGTGCCATTTCCTCTGAGCAGTACCTTGTACCCGACTGAAGATACAGAAAAAGGCCAGTGACATCCTGTGACTCTCCAAGTCACAAACCTTGCAGTCGAGATGTCATTTACTTTCTGCTCTGCAGAGCCTTCTCAAGAGGACTCCTATAATTTTTCTGAGCTGCTATGGGTATTTAAGTTGGGCTACAGGATTCAGTTGCTGAAATAGTCTTGCCCTCCTTTGAAACAATATGTTTTAAAATGAGAAAATACCATGACAATCTACTGTCCCTAAAGGAACAAAGATTTCTCCATAACATTCTGTCCTTTAACATGAGCATGAATTATTCACCTGCTAATAACTGCATCTAGCAATCCATTCAGCATTCCACACATTGAGAAGACAGGCACAGATCTTAATTTCCAACTAGAGGAATTAAAGGATTGCAGGTTTTGTGAAGGTGAGAAGGAGACACAGATGCATAATGTGGAGAAGATAAAGTAGTTTAAAAAGAGATTTTAAAAAACAGGTAACAGGTTTGGTTACCAAGGACAGAGGTGATGAGCTAGTAATTCTATCTTGGCTTTACAGACCATAAATTAAACTGATGGCAATTATAATGAAAGTAACCCTAACCTCCTATTTTCTAGTAAAAATGTTATGCAAAATTATTACACATGGATTTAAACTTTTTCCAGAATTAATAGTAAAAAGCATATAAAAAGTAAACCACATTGACCTCCCAAATGTTTTTGTGTCCGGGAACATGGGTAACACCACTAGCCATCCGTTGCTAATGGTACAGACCTGAAAGCGACAGCAGGTCGTTTGATTTCTCCTGGGCCAGGCCACATCTTAGCACCAAAGCTGCTGTGAAGGAAACTTGTTGACTCTTCTTGTGGCTCATACATATTTGCAAGGATCACCTCCAGGCTGATTAGCTTATTCCTTGAAATTCTCCAGAGAAGGGATGGAAAGAAAGGCTCTGGAAAACGGGGTGAGACACACAACCAACCCCCTGGCTTAGACATACCCATCCCTCCCACCTCAGTCGTGACCTGCCTGACTTTCGAGGTGTTGCTTGGCCTGTAAAGGAAACATTTACAGTGTCACTGCTGACGAGGAATCTTCAGGAACAAGGGGCTCTTTGCCCTTCGTGTTGAAGCAGAGACTGTAAGAGAACAGAGTGAGATGCTTCTCTGCCACGGTGTCACGGCCGATCCATTGGGGTTCACTTTAGGGTACCACATCATGGCATTCCCTCACCGCAGCGCCCAAAGTGGTACTTTGCAAACACTACCGGTGAGGGATCCTCCATCCCTGGACTGGATGGGACACTGAACAATCTGGTCTAGTGGGAGGTGTCCCTGCCCACGGCAAGGGGGTTGGAAGCAGATGCTCTTTAAAGTCTCTCCCAACAGAAGCTATTCTGTGATTCTACGACCTGGGAAGAGAGAACCCCGCGTGCTTCTGAGCCCGGGACCCCGGCCCTGCAGCGTGGCAGCAGCGGGAAGCGCGGGCGGGGTTTGCGGGG
>VWZD01013584.1:384340-506835 GCA_013396695.1 Sakesphorus luctuosus
TCCGGGCCTCCCAGCTGCCCCCGGACACTCTGCACCAGGTGGGTCCGGGGGTGTCCGGCTCCGGCTCCCCCCGGAGCTGCGGAGTGCGGGTGGTTTGCTGGGGTGCCGGACGGGACTCGCTCCCGCAGCGCTGCGGGGCTGGCGCTGCCTCCGCCGGGGAGTTGGGGGCTGCGGGCGGGCCGGTGTCCCTGCGCTGCCCGCGGGGCCGGGCCGAGGACGGGGCAGAACAGGGGCAGGTCCCGGTCCCTGCCCGCGGCGGCTGTGCTGTGGCTGCGCCGTGCCCGTTCCCTCTCTGCAGACAGGCTGCTGACAGTGCCGGTGCGCGGCGGCCGTGGGTTCCCGTGCGGGTGTGGGTGCTCGGGCAGCCCCGCCGTGGGGTTCCCCCGTGCGGGTGTGGGTGTCTCGGGCAGCACCGCCGTGGGTTCCCCCGTGCGGGTGTGTGTGTCTCGGGCAGCCTCTGCCCCGGTACGTGCCCCGGGCCGCCGGGGACACAGCTCGGGGAGCGCTCCTGCCCAGCGCGGTGATGCCTCGCCTGCCTCCAAAGGGCTCCGAAAGTCACAAGAACAGCGATGTGCGCAGAACTGTAAGGACGCGCCATGTGTTAAACTCCTGGATTAGCACCGAGATGTTTTTTTTCTACATGTTTCGGTGAGAAAATAAAAATCTGTAAGTAAAATGACGTTGAGGTGTTCTGCGGCATTTCTCGAGTACATCAGGGTGTGAAGTGTGAGGGTCTCGCAGCAGAGTCCCAGAAGTGATCCCCAACAGGGGCTGGAGGCAGAACCCGCCTGGTTTTGAGGAGAAGCTTGTCCAGAGTGGGAGAGGGCTTGTGCCAGCCATTTTCCAGGGACAGAGAAGAACCAGACTTGCGGTCTTCTCCACCTACGGATTAGTAATTTGACCAGCGCACTGTAGTTGCATAATAATTCTGACAATATATTGAACAGAGGTAGGATGGTCATGTTTATTTATTTATTTAATTTATTTAGGGTAATTCTGTTCTTCAATAGCTTTTACTTATCAAGCAGAAAAAAGTTACATTGAAACGGAGCTGATGTATAGTTGTACCTGGGCACGGCGGAGGGTACTGAACTCCTGCACTGCTACCTTGAGGCTGTCAGGCCATCTCTTAATGGCTTGCATAAATTCGTACTACGCAGGGAATTCTGAAAAAAATGTGTATTTCAAGGATATTTTTCTTCTTCCTTCTGCTCTTTACCAGATCAGTAAAACAAAACTAGTACCAAGCGATGTACTTTATATTACCTTACACTTAGCCATGCTGTGACCTTGGTCTTGCAGGTGAATTGAGTGGTGAAAGTAGAGATTTCACAGAGATCGAGCACCAAGAGTGGGTCTTTTGCAGAGAGGATTTCAAATAAGAAGGCATATTTAGGAAACTTGTTAAGGCCGTGTTGCTTCTTTTTCCAAAGAAGTACAGAAAAAAACCTCTTATTTCCGCTATGAGGTTTCTTACCCTGTCATTTAAGTGACATTTATGATCATATTATTTTCAGGGTAATTTTGATTATAATGTGTGACTTAAGCCTGGAAATGGTGGGCTGGTGAATTTTTGGTTTGTTTGTTTGTTGGGCTTTTTGGGTTTTGTTTGGTTTTGGGTTTTGTTTAGTCTTTGTTTTTTTAATATTCTGGGGTTTTTTCCCTGGTTTAAATAATTTCCAGGTATATTTAGGCTATGAGGAAAGAAGTCTGTAATTGGCATCAGGAATACTCACATAATAAGGCCTGTGGGATCTGGGTCTGTTTCTCTTCCTTTTTCCATCCCTCCCCCTCTTGTTTATACGGCACTAATCACAGTGACGTTCGGTGTCTGGAGTGCCTGTCCTCAAAACCCACTCCAGCCAGGTATTCTTTGTTTACTGAGACTTAAGAAAAAAATGTACCCAGTTAAAAAAAAATTAGAAACGTGGATATTTTGATAGGGAAAATCCCACAACATTGTTTGAGATATTTTTCTCATACCTTTTCTTATTATCCTCTAAAGATGCAATTTAGTATTTTCTCTTCAAAAAAATCCTACTATTGTAAGAGTTATGGGAGCAAGGCACAGAGTTTCATGGTATACATTTTCTGCTACTACAGGGGACACTTCTTTTGGGCAGAGGCAGCTCGTTTGAGTTAAGATAACATGTTTTTTGAAATAATTGTCAACTATGAAAATTTTTTAAAAATTTTTTAATGCTTTCTAAAATCACCATCTGTCACTCTTAGTGCTTCATGTACAAGCATCCCTACTGACTGACTGAAAAATGGTCATGCTGGGTTTATTCATGTCAGAAATGGGGAGATTTGGGTTGGAAACCAGTTCTAGATTTTGGCTAAGCAAAGCCTGCACAGTCAAGAAGGTACTTAACACCCTTCCCTGGCCCTTGCATGGCTTATAACAAGAGGCAGCTATGGATGGTTTTGTAAGCAATTTGCAATTTACAGCTTTTTATTCTCAAGACTTTCATTGAAGGGTGGTTTTGCTGATCAAGATGCTTCCAGAAGTAGCATTTAGTGCCATGGCACTCTCAAACCTGTGCTGTTGTACCTGAGTAATAAGTGAGATGAATCTTTGAGAAAGAAGGAGCCTTTCCTTATTACAGTCTTTGATGGAGATTTCCTACTGATTAGGAAGATGCTCACAAGCATCATGGGAAATCTCCTTCCAGATTCCTTAACTGTAATGGCAGGGTTTGCTGTCTAGACAAAAATCATGTGGGTGCATCCTGGCTGGAGTCCTGCTGTTGAGTATGTCAGTTCCTATGGAAAAGCAGTGGAATGTGCTCCCAGACAGCAAACAGGCAAGGGTTTGGTTTGGTTTACAGGTTAGTTGGCTTAATCCAAGAAGTTATGTAGATGAAAGAGGCTAGATAAGAGAGCAGGTAGAGAATGTGAGAGCATGTGCCCGAAGAGGAAATGCTGGGATAAATGGAAAAAATCCAGGAACAGCAGGGTCAGTAGGAGCAGATGGTGTCTACCCAAGAGTCCTGGGTCTTGCTAAGAATGAGGTGATTGAACACAAATTCATTACACCCAGGCTCACTAAAACCAGCTATTCTGCTGAGCAATAAGGGTACAGCAGAGGTTGTGCCTATTTCACTTTTCTTACAGCTGGGATGGAACAATGAACTCGGCAAGAGTTAATTCTGGAAAAAGTGGTGAAATTAACACTAAAATTAAAAATGTCAGCTCTTCACAGGACAGAGAAGGGCATGACAGTTACAGGATGGCATGGGGTTTTTTTGAATCATTGAAATTTCTTGCTCAGATTATCTTTGCTGGGATTTTTTTTTTNTGTATGTTAAAGCAGGAAGGAGCAGGCTAGTCATTCACTGCGCACTTATGTAGACTGTCAGAAGAAACTCCATAGCATCAGCTGGAGATAAATATATATGTACACGTATCCACACTGGTCAAGTCGAAGATGTTGTTCCTTATGCTTCAAGAACTGAATTTGTGCAAAAGTAAATCTCAAAAAAAAAAGTTTTTGGAACTTGCTGGGGACACGAAAGTATTGCTGAAGTGAAGGTGACCCAACAGCATACTTTGTTACATAGTTCAATATTGGTAACCCTTCTTACAGTGGGAGGAGGCAGGCAGGGGTATGGGAGGAGTTGGGAGGAAGGAATGAATGAGGGCAGCTCAGGGCAGGAGACACTGATGGCCATCAGTAGATAGAAGAGGTTTGGGTGCCCATGTGGGCAAATGCCCTCTGGGGTTTCTGGCCAATTCCTTGGAAGAATCTCTTTGGTTAAGCTCCCTGAGTGCATTGGAATGTCAGTACTCCACACTGTCCCCTGTGCCGCAGGTGCTGAGAATGGTTGGTTTGCTTTGTCTCATTTTGGGCAGTTGAATTGTGACCTTGTTTTGGAGCTGTCTGCTCCTCAGTCTGGGACCCCAAAGTGCAGTTGTTATGGGTTTCAAGTACCAATGGGCTGATAGATATGCAGGGGTTTCAAGTAAAGTAGTGCTTTATAGAGTCAATGCTCACTGATCAGCAAAGGACAGGTACCTTGTTTACTGTTTGTTGATATTCCTGTGGTCTCTGACTATTTTGTCCTGAGAAGTTAAGAAGCAGAACTGGACACAAGATTTACACTGAAATGCTTATTCCTTTTCATTAGTTTCTAACTTATTTGCTTAATTCTCACTTGATTGTCTCATGGTATCTTTAACTCTCAGATTTATAAGCCTTAATCTTATTTGTAGATGTGGCACTATCAGCACAGAGATCCAGTTTTCTTAATAAAACGTATTCTTTCCTCTGCAAATGAACACACTGTGTTATTTTGAGCTCCGAGGATGACAAGTACTAATTGTGTGATACTGGAGCTGTACAGGCACTGCATTTTTTTAGCTGGGACTCTGCTTCCAGCACTGTGTGAATAGGGAACACAGACCAATGATCGTGCCTTTCTTCCACAGACTTCGTGAGTTAATTTGTGTTTATTATGCCTTGTCTCTATAGTTACAACTCTGACGTTTAACTGTATGTTTTCATGTTCAAAAAGCAGAAATGTGAATAGATTTAAAAAACCAAAACTGTTGATATTTCTTTGGAAAAATGCCAGTTAGAATCTACTTTCTCTAATTTATTTTTTAAAATTCCATAAGGATAAATTGCTACCTACATGATAGCTGGGATGGGATTAAGTTTCTGCCTTGAATAGGCAGAAAGGAACAGGAACTGTGGTAGTTACAATATGAGCTGTTTGAGTGAGGAAAGTCTGGACTTACCAGTGCTATACAGAAGATAAAATTCACTCTGCTGTAGTCGTTGACAGACTGTGGCATTGTGCTAGTGCTGGCTGTGTGATTAACTGACTGAACAGCAGGTCCATCAAAAAGTGGTGTTAGAAGTTGCATCCTACTGACGTCTTTGAGTCAGGAAGAAACAAAAGTGGGGTACAACTTTATGTAAGTAATGCAGCAAGAAGTGGAAAGGAAAACTGACATTTCAGAATCAATGCTTCTGGCCACAATCTCCTAAACTGTCACTGCCTTTCTAGAGTCACAAGCAAACTTGTATTTATGCAAGTTAGGAAGATGAAAAATCCAGATGTAAAAACCACGATGATATTATTATTAAAAAAATTCTAAATTGTATCAAGGTAAAAGGTAAAGGTTCACCTGAAGCAATCTTGGTGATGTGTTCCATAAAAAAATAAAATTGAGGTCTTAGTACATCTTTAAACTATTTTTTGCCATTTAAACTATTGCTTCATAGTCATTGTTTACAAGGTTAGTAGTTTTGAGTGTCCCAGCATAGAGATACACAGTAGGTGATGTGTAGAAGCTGTTCCTTCCCAAGTGTGTTTCAAATCACACTGTAAACCCAGAGAATCTTAGACTTGCTTCTCACAGTCATCCAGTGGGATGGTCAGAATTAGCCTGATCAGGGCCTGCAACATTCAGTAATTAACTCTCATAACAGCCAAGTGTCAATTAATTATTTCATTTTCCAAGTAAATAGTGCTTTGCTGTGCCAGTGATATAAAATAATTCTGCAAGAGAAATGGAGAAAAAAGATGCATTGGGATAAAGAAGGGTAGCTTTCTTTGTGAGAGGTTGCTGTATTATGAAGCAGGGATGACAAAAAACAGTTTTTATATTTTAAGTAAGTGGTTTTATCATGGTACTTACGTAAGTGCAGTGGGGTTCACCAAACAGTTGATATAACCCCTTCTGCTCTTACCTGTGTCTACAACAATATGCTGTCAGTATGGTGATGTTTATACACAAATTAATGATGTTGCCACAGTCTGTGTTGCAAAGGAGATTCTGAATCCCAAATTCACATCAGTGGCTGAATCTGGCATAAGCACCGCCCCCCCNAAAAAAAAAAAAGGGATGATATAAACTCTGAACACATGCATTTAGCTGAGCTAAAAAACTTAGTTGAGGTAGAAATGCTTGTTCCATCTTTCATGAATCTGTGACAAGGAATCAAGATAAATAACTTACTTAAATTTAAAATACTATGATTTGACGAATACATCTGATATAATACTTGTAAAGCAAGATTCTTTCGTGTATTAACACCTAAACATACCAACAGTATGGTAAAATAAAACATTAATGAGCCGTATGTGCTAGTCCAACTTTTGAAGAGACTGAAACAGTTGAACAGCTGAGTTAGTGGATAATTAACTAGAAAAGGTTGCTGGAGTAGAAAATCAACTGTGGGCAAATAGTAATCTCCTCTTCCTGAACAGAAGGAATATTTTCTTTTTCCACTGTATTTAGCAGCATTATTTGGTGATCACTGCATAAAATTGAGAACTCTACTAGGAATAGCTTTTTCTTTGTTTATAATTATTGTTCTTTTATTTTGTTTTCATTCCTGCCATTTAGATATGATGATGAGATGGAAAGATATGGTGGGATGAGATCTGTTAGTTCTGTGATCTGGTAGCACACGGTGACTAGAAATAATTGGCTACATCACTAACTGCAAATTATGCTTAGTTTATTTATCAAAGCAGTGGAAGACTGGCTGTGTATTTTTAAATGGATTCCAGTTTTCAGCTTAATTTAACTTTGCATATATCACATATGCCTACACAAGTAGGTGCGCCACTAATTAATGGAGCATATTTAGTGTTTTATAGGAACTAAGATGTATACTAAACTTGTGATAAAATAAGTATTAAAATGTATGTCAAGTGATGTGGTAGCTTAAATGTGTTTTAAATTATTAGTTGGGGGTAAAAACAAAAATGGTACCATATTTATTTAAAAAGAGTAAGAATGTTGTTTTAATGATGACCAACTAATGAGACAGATCTTTATCCAGAAAAATATGAAGTTAAGGTCTTATCTCTTTAACTTAATTAAATAACTTATTTTTCCCAAGAATCTGCCTTGCACACATTAAAGTTAGGATGCTTCATGCTACCAGTTATTTCAGACAGGGTGGTACACTTGGAGAGGGCGTTTGAAGATGCTGCCTCTGACCGGTGGTATCACCTGCACAGAGCACACCTGTGATGTGCCATGGGGACTTCCTGTTAGGGACAAGGCTGCTTAACCTCATGAGGTTACACACTTGGCTGCCTCTTAAATCATCTCTTGTACCTGTTTGAGCCATTCAGGCCTTCATAATAAGCGCAGACCACTGAGCAGAGCTACAGGAGTGCCCCACATGCAGCAGCACGATTAGCAAATACCTTAAAAAAAACAAAGGGAGGGGTCTTGAGAAACTTTGGATAGCTTGACCACCAGAGCACATCTTCAGTGTTTTCTTCTTTTGCTTTGTTTTTTATATCTGTGGGATTTTTTCTGCCCTGAGCAGTCTTTCTCCATCCAGAAAAGCTGCAAATGTTGGTTCTGGTATCTTACCACTGCATCTGTGTAGTCCCCTTCTCTGACAGGAGGAGATGGGGAGCTACTCTCTTGGGCAGGGCCATATTGAAATGCTGGGTTTGGGACCCATAATTCCCACTGGCTTAGTGGTACTGAAAATTCAGAGTCGCCTAATGGGAAATACTTGGCTGAGCTTGAATTCAAAGTGTCTGAACATGGCCCATGGTGTCTGCTTGCTCACTACAGTGTGAGTCATGAAGCTGAATTCTACTTTCAATAGCAAATGTCTGTAGCATTACTGTATTATTATGATTATAAATTTCAAGTGTTTTTTGGCATGAGGCTTTCAAATTCATTTACCTTTTTTTTTAATTCTTTCTTTTTCTTAAAGTCTCTTTCTGCACTGAGAAACATTAGATCAGTCTTGGAATAGGCAACATTTCACATTTCATGCATTATTTACTTCTGGCATAATTTACACAATGATGTCCTCTGAAAGTGGAGATGAGGGTATTTCAGAATAAAACAACGTGTCTAATCATTTGCAACACAGGATGACTGCTGTGGGCTGACAAATAGAGTCAGAATTGTTTTGTTATGAATGGTAACTGTAGTGGAGCAATAAAAGGTGAAGAACTGTGATGTTCCAAATTCCTAAGATAAAAATAAAAGGGGAAGGAGTCCAAAACTCAATAATGTGATTCTGTATTTATTTAAAAAATATTTTTTTGCTCTCCCTCAGAATAATTGCTGCCTTTGTTCAGAACATCTTTGTTTTAATAGCCAAAGGCTGCTTTTCCTTTACTGTGTAGAAATAGAAATGCAAATACAAGTCATAATATAAAATGTGCTGTAAAATGCTGGTGTTCCATACATGGGCACTGGAGATGATGTTGTCTTTGACTCCGGTGTTGCTGCTCTGAAGTCCTGTGCTCTTCAGCTGAATTGAGGACAGATACTTTGTTTGGACCCAAACAAGTAGGTTCTCACTGACTGAACGATGCGTTTCTGCACATAAGGTGCAAGCACGTTGGGTGAAATAGTGATAATCTTAGTGTTTTGTTCAGTGATAAAGAAGAGAAAAAATTTAACCTGCTTTTCCAAGGGATATGGTGATTACAAGTAGAAGTAAATGGGATATAAGATCAAGTGAGGGCAGGAAGTGTCTTCTGCACAACTGTGCAATGGAATTAGCTACAAGGCTATGCCTTGTATTACAAAAGTAGTCCATAGTTCTCAACTGAAGAAGGATTTTTGTCGGAGGAGACCAGACCGAGAAAGAATGACAGGCGCCGGGCAGATGAGGACACTGAGGCCCGGGATCCCGGGCAGCGCGTGCAGCGACAGGATCGGGACCATGAGGCTTTACGGATGGACACTGTACCCTTAAGATGGCTACGATCCAAGTTTCTTCTTCCCACAATCCCTTGGAATTCTCCCACATACCCCTGGAATTTTCCCACACACCTCGTTCTCCCTATTGATCTTTTTGCTGCTCCTCCCTTCCCTCCTCCCCTTCGTTTGCATGTACCCAATGGAGTGCGTGACTCCTCCCCGTCTCCGCCCCTCTTCCCTGCCTACATCCGGGGTATTTGCGCGCGCTCCTTATAAGCGAGCGTGCTCCATTAAACTTGGCTTATCCTCGTGGACTCTCACCTGGTGTGGATCTATTCCGTCCAGAGGGGTTGCCGGGCCGGGAGCGGGAGGAGCCGACCCCAGCTTCTGAGGGGCATGATCCTAGGGAGCGCCGCCGCCCACGGCTCGCCGCTTTCCTAGTCTTGCTCCTGGGAGCGTGAAAAACCCCCCCACTATATTAGTGGAATTATTAATCCACTGAGAGATTTTCATGTGTGTTATTGGTTAAGATAGCAGCACATCTGTAGAAGATTGTGTTTTGTGTGTTTGCTGCACTGCCTTTAAAAAGACCTACTGTAGTCATAAGCACTAGCGAAATGAATGCAGGAAACATGCCCAAAGTGATAAAAAAGGAGGGGTACAGGAACCATCACATTTTTTGGGGGTAGGCAGTCTAAAAAAATCATAGTACAGTAACTATGAAAGAAAGAAGCTAATTTTAGAAAATATTACTTTGATAGAATGGGAGACAAGTCTGCAAGTGATTTGTGGCAAAAATGCATTATATGCCCCAGAGTTTCTGTTTTCTTCTGTATTAGTTAAGTCCCATTTTGTCTGAAGGTGGAACAAAATCCAGAACTGCATTTTTATGGGAAATACCAGAATTTCTTCCGGTCTTCTAGGGCAAAGTTAATGATAAGAAATTTTTGCAAGAGAAGTTGCTTTGGAAATGTTTAAAAACTTGCAATTTGTTGAGTTAAATCAAAACACTTTGTTTTGAACTGCATGGGTGTTGAAGTACCATGACACCCTAAATATGTAACTTTTGGAAAAGAGGTTGTTCATGTGCATCACCTCGCATTTCTTACCTTAGAGTAACTCTGCCATCACAGATAGCAGTGATGGTGGCCAGGCACCTTTTTCAGAGGGGAGACAGTAGTGCCTCAGAAATGTCATCTGCTGTGGAACAACAAGGGTGTGAAAGATCAAAACAACAGCTTCCATGGGACTCTGTAGTACCCTTCTGTTAAGGTGACCTGGAAAAAACCATTTCATTTCCTGGCAGAAATTTGAAAGGCTCATTGGAATCGTAATGTTTATTTATTTTTTTTTCCAGGAAGAGATTCAGAATGTTGCAGTATTTTCAGGCAGTCTAGTTCAAGATGACTAGATCTGGTGGCTGCCATCTAGCTGGAGAGGATTTGTCAGGTTTTCCATGTGGTGTTTGTCACTTCTTCATACTAACTCCTGTGTTTTTTTAGCAACTTGAAGTGCTTTCTGCTACTGCTTTCAGAATGAAGGAGATACAAGCTGTTAGATCTTCCAGGCAGAATTGACCATAATTGATTCACTTTCTGAGAAGTGGGAAGCAAATGCTTAAATGTCTGAAGAGTGGTTTTTTTTCTGTCATCATTGAAAGTTGTGGAAGACCTACATAATTTGTAGCTGCTAGAAGTGTTTTCCTGTTTAGCTATGTGGACATGCCTCATATGTCCAGGCTGTCTGTCGTCTATTCTGTAAAGTCTGAATTCAGTATTAACAGTAAAAAATTTTCCTTTAGATCAAAACCACGGTAATTCCCTTCTTAAAAACAGTAAGTAAGACAAACTGAGTAGAAGCTTATTCCAAAGTAATAGTATGGTTCTGCAGGTCATTGTGT
The DNA here is from genome assembly GCA_013396695.1 of Sakesphorus luctuosus. Taxonomy (NCBI): domain Eukaryota; kingdom Metazoa; phylum Chordata; class Aves; order Passeriformes; family Thamnophilidae; genus Sakesphorus; species Sakesphorus luctuosus. Next base: position 394,887 of record VWZD01013584.1, read on the forward strand.
GCTGACTTCTGGGTTACTGCCTGGGTTCCTTTCTGGGCTTGGTATCTGTGATCTTCATGCCTCACAGCAGCTTTTTGTGCTTTTGGTATGAGATCCTTTCTGCTTCTAGTAGGAAGCATAAGTAACAGATAGGCTAAAACTAGTTTCCCCTTAAAGAATGTTTAAGTGGAAACCTTAACTAAGGCTGAGGAAGTTGGGAGGTAAGTAGCAGCAGGGCAGCAGTGAATCTCATTAGAATCAGTGGATGTGAAAGAGATTAGAGAAGAAGCTTGGAAGAGTCATCCAGGTGGCCGATATGTGTATTGGGGGATGTCTGGTTTGGGAGGAGGTCAGAAGGCAAAAATAAATAAATCCCAATTACATTGTTAACAGCTGCTCTCTGTTGTTGAGTAATAAAAGGCAGGGTCCGGGAAGATGCTTGCTTTTGTTTTTTATTAGTTGCTTTAGATATCATGGGATGAGCAGGTTATAAATATAAATGTCTGCTGCAGTTGGAAGGTGGAAGATGCTGAACATGGTAACCTTTAAAAAGCGGTAACGTAAGGTTTAAAATTACGCTGAGATCTGAAGCTTCCTACAGAGTCTTTGGGTAGTCCCATGGAAAGCCTGTCAATAGCAAGGGGAAGACCAAACCCAAAATAAATAAACAAACCCTAAACCTTCTGAAAACAAAGCAAGTTTCAGAGCCAAAATCTTACCCAGTTTTTAGGTTGTTTCTTATGAAGTGTTACCATGGCAAGAAATGAAGAGAGCCTCCTCTGTTTTTCTACACTTAAAACATGATGGAACTGGACCACTGTGACAAATAGCATGCTTGGAGGTTTTGTTGCACTTGTATCCTGCTGTTACCCTCGCTTAACCATGGACTTCTTTTTAAAAATAGCACTACATTATTATTCTGGGGATAGAGTATACCTCTAAAAAAATACAGCTGTGAAGTCATGCCTGTCAAAACATATTTTGAGTGTTGTGACAGGAAGGAACTGTGATGAGGAACCTGGGGGTGACGATGTTACAGCACCTGCTACCTCACAGCGTGGCAAGTCCCAGGTTCACTGGCCAGAGCAAATGTTTCAGGACACCAAAGAGCAGCACTGGGTGGTGCTGATGTCAGCAGGAAAATAATTTAGTGTTATTTACATCAAGTTATCAGTCCCTTATTTTCCTTCTCTCTCTTTTGGCTGCCTCCTCCTCCCACAGCTGTGTTATAGTAATTACATCTTTTATTTGATCTAGTCTAAATCAAGGCTGTCCTTGAGGAGGATATTCTCCAAAGGAATATTTTTCCATAGGAAATACTCATTAGCTGTTTTTAGACTGCATTACTTATTGTGCTTATATTTGATTGCAGGGGAAGTGTGCAAGAGGTAAAGCTTTAGGTTGTCGGGCAAGGCACTGTGTTTTAGTGTAACTACTGAATTTAATCCCTGCAACAAAATAGGGCACTCAGGAAATGGAATGAAGGTCTTCTATTCAGGTACTGAAGGACAGACTTAAAGTGAATACCTCTGAGTAAGGGAAACATCCAAAGGGGCAAAAGTAGAGGATAGGTTTGTGAATATTTATTTCTTTTTTTTCCCTCGGTACATAGTTTAAAATTTATAGACTAAATTATTCGGCAATATGTAAGTGCAACTATTAATAACAATCAAATTAATACTTGAGCATGGTAATAGCTGTATTGTCCTTCTAGTAACTCTATCAATCATGGCAAGGTATGTTTCAGTCCATGAGTGTTTGGCATTTTAATGAAGAGAAAGAGGAGTGATGCATCAAGGCCTGTAGATGTGTAATACATTTAAAGAAGTGGATGAGTGGTGTTATCTAGCTTTGTGTTCCTGATTCCTTTCCATATGGAGAATTCTGGTAATATGTAGAGCCCTAAGTAGATAGTTGCAGGACAGTCCTATGGTCCAATTGACATTGACCCAGAACAGCATTTCTACAGTTTCCACAGCACTGTCTAGTTCAGTGCCATGGGTGGTATGTGATTCTACAGAGAGGAACTTTCTTTAGAGCAGTGAAATTATTTGTGCTAGCTCTGAATACTTGAAATTTTGCTTTCCTTCCTGGTGACTGTTGCAAGGCAACATGTCTTGCAAGAAACATTGTATGGAAATTTTCATTTGTAAAAGAACATTAAGCCATTTTGAAACCAGTTCAAAATTGCTGTCAGTAGACCAGGGCTGTAGTTTCATAATGAAGGAGTGTACTGGAGTTCCAAGGAAAGGTGTGTTTGAATCACAAGCTAATACACATTGTCATGGTGATCCACTTCCCAAACTTAACACTTAAAAATTTTAACCTAAAATGCCTTTTCGGTCTCGTGTAATATAAAACATTTCTTTTTCTTTGCTGCTAATGTTTCTGTTCTGTTTGAATTTTCTCTGTCAATGATTTAATAACTTGTTTTGATAGTTTCACTCTCTGTTGAGTTGCCCTTTTCTTGTGGTCCATCTAGAACTGCTGCAAGCAGAAGTACTCATTTGAAATAGGAACATCAAGTTTAGCCCTCTGTAACAGCAATAGCTCATTTATTACCAAGGCTGCAATTAGAATATGAAGGCTATTTATGTCTTTATGTGAACACCCATCAGTCCCATTAACCATTAAATGGTCAAATGGCTGAAGACACCTTTGAGTTTCTGAATGTGTAATGTATATACTACAGTGAAGGCATCTGTTGTCTGGTTCTGCATTAGGGGCTTGCTTAACATGTCACTCTGCTTTTTATTCAGTTCAAGGTTTTACCCCCTGCCAGCTTACTGACTTAACAGCTAGTGGTGTTTTTATTATCATATGGCTAACCACAAACTTACATTCCTGAAAGGTCCTACTGTTTCCTGCATAGCTGTGTCATTTCAGCTCAAAAATGAGCAAAAATAAGTGAGATCATCTCCCCTATTACTACTTATTCCACTTGATCTTTCGTAATGTAATCTAAAATTTGCCAATTTCCCATGTCAGGCACTGGTGTTTCTTTGGTCTGGTTTTTGAAAGAGGTGAGATTTGTGCAATGGTGCTATTAATTCAACCCAGTAATACCTTCTGAATTTGTTAACTATTCAATAAAATGTCAAGAAAATTGAGAGACTTCTTTGAAGAGTTCCTAGAATTATGTGAAAGACATAAGTCAATTGATAAAAGAAAACCCTATTCATTTTCCTGCTGAGAGAAAGGTCCCAAAATAAACTCAGCCCATGTCAACTCAAGACAAGGATCAATGGAAAGTTGCAGTTTTTCTGTTCTGCTGCTCATAGACAACTTCTTACAACTGATATAGACTGCCCAGGGAAATGGTCAAGTTGCCATCCCTGGAGCAGTGCTGGTTAACAGCTGGACTCAATGATCTTAAGGGGTTTTTCCAACCTAAATGATTCTGTGCTTCTAAATAGTGGTGGGGGCATGAGATAAAAGATGACTGTAGGAAATAATTTTAAAAATTACTGTGATAGTGAGTGGAGAAGAGCAAAAAGGAGAGGAGAGTGTCTCTGTATCTGCTCTGTGTCACTATTTTCGTGCCCCTCTTTGCTCCCTCTGTCTCTTCCCACACAGCTCCACCTGCACTGCTCTTTGTTCCCCTCTTCTCCAGCTGGCGACTTCCACCAGCCAAGAGAGCTGCTGGTTCAGCACTTCTCTGCATCTGCCAGGAAATAAATAAATAGCGGGAAGAGAAACGGAAGGGATGTGTTCTTGCTCTCTTTGTCAACTTTACTTAGGGCTTTTTTTTCAATTGTATGTCTTGCAAAAGTGTATTACTGTGAGAAAATTTCCTTGAAACTCGAGCTGAATTCTGTCACCTCCTTGATTTCCTTAGTTCTCTAGCATTAAGAAAAATGCAAGCCTTTCAATATTGATGCAGTGGAGATGAATTCTCATGTATTTGGATAGTAAATAGGCCTCTGCCACTGAGAGGTTTAATGTAGTCACCTAAGGGCTTGCCAGGAGTTTTGTTCATGGGCAGGGAGTGCCCACAGAGTGCTTTTCAGGGTGACCTGTGCCTGCAGCCCCCAGTTAATCACTGCAGGGCTGTGGGAGCTGTCTGCCTCTCTGTCCTATGTATTCCCTCCAACTCCCTGTGAAGCTGAAGATGATGTGCCCCGGCACTATTTTTGCTCCTTTTGTGCCAGTTCTTTCTCCTGGCGTTTCCAGTCTTTGTGACTGCCATCTGCCTGGGAGCTGGAGAGAATATATCCATTCCTTTTTTCCTCCTTTTTTTTTAAATTGTACTTAGGCCCAGGTTCCGTGTGACCCTAAGTGATGTCTCACCTTTTACTGGCGATTCAGATGAACAGGTAGATTATCCGTGGCACAAGAAGCAGGTGAGCCTCTCACTCACAGTGGGCCAGCTCAGCATGTTGCAGTTGTTGGCTGCCTTGAAATTAAACACCCAAATTCATTGCCATTTGCTCATTCCTCATTAGTCTGTGTGAGAAGACAGTAATTTCTTCAGCCCTGTCTGACAAGTCTAGATCATTTAGCAGGGGTTTCCCTGCAGGAAGTTTCACTGCCTGTGGTGAGGGAACTGCCCTAGTTGTGCTGGAGTGGAGGAGATTCTCCTGCCTGCTTGAGTCTCCTTTGTAGCAAGGTTATGTCTTAATACAAAACATTTCTCTTGTGATGGATATATCTCATTTTCATTCTTAATTAAGAGGATTGTGTAACTTTCTGAAAGCATTTACAGGTTTTGTTTATTCATCTTTAAAAAAATCCTGTGGTTTTTATTATGAGTGAAAATGAGTAATAGACTTTCCTTAATTTCTTATGATGTCTCTGCTGTCTATTTTTCTGAACTTGGAAGGAACGTTTGTCTTATTTTTAAACTTTCATTATAGAAATGTTTAAGTATAAATGTTGCAGGAAAATGCTTTCTTGTACAAAAACTGCACAGCTATGTCCAGTGGAATTTAAAAATAACAAACTTCATCATTTATTTCATGGTAGAAGCGTTTTTGCTGATACTAAATCTTGGAAAAAATTATGTAACATTATCTTATCATGAACCAAACTTTCCTTGACCATGTACCTTTTGACATTTTAAATGTGTTTTAGGTCTTGAGCTACACAAAATGTTTGTGACATGGTTTGTTTGAAAGAGTATTTGGAATGCAAGATAGTTTCAGAGGACATGAGATCCTGTATGCTTGTGTTTAACCAGCTTACCCAGTCTAGAGAGAGCTTTGTGCGTGTTCTGAAAATGCCAGGGCTGAGCTTCCTTTGAGAGGCAGGATGTGAGCAGTGGGCAGTTAGTGCACATCTTCATCCCTGTAGCTCTGCTCAGCTGGGTCTGAAGGTTTCTCTGCTCTTTGCTTTGTTACTGACTGCTGCTTTCAGAGTGAGAAACTGCTAGGGAGGAACACCAGTGAGTCTGGAGTGATCATGCATCTCTTCAACATACAGAAGGAAGAAGGTTTGATCATTAGTAAGAGAGGCTGCCCAGTAAGATGGGATTTTTATTGCCATTTTTACTTTTCAAGGTGTGACAGGGCTAAAAGGATAATCAGTAAAAGCATGTCTGAGGTTTTTATAGATACTGTCACTGAAAATGAGATATTTCTGTAGTTTTTTCATAAAATGGCTATTGAGGTAGGGATCAGGGGACATGGTCTTGTCTTGCAGTACTTAGGGCTTGAGTTGCCATCCTTTGCTCCTGGCCTTGTAGACTGCCTGCTCATAGGAAAAAAGGCAAGTGGCAGTGTGAGCACAGTGTAGCACTTTTCATGGGCCAGTGGTAGCAGAAACATTAACTGGTTCAGAAACAACCCGTGACACCTGATGGCTGTGTCAGCACAGAGAAGGGGCTGAGCTGCGTCAGCGGTACTGATAAGACCAGTGAAAATCATGGTCTGGGAAATGCTTTTCTTCAACACATCTGCCCTTCTTTCAAACCAAATAGACACCAAAGCTAATGGGCTATGAAAAGTATTGGCGAAAATACTCAGTGTGATGTGATCACATCAGCCACATCTTTTAAGGAGGCTGAGTAAGGACCTCAGGCCATCCCTACATACCCCTCCTATCCACAGCAAATTGGCATTTCTGTGTATTGAGCAATTTGTTAATACCTGGTGCAAAGTCTCTACCTTTCATTGGTAATATACTTTACTGCTGCCTTGTCTTTAGGTTTAAGAAGGATGTTTTTAAACCTGATGTTGTTTATAGTCTGTGTAAGGAGGCTATAAAGAACAGATTATTCTTCTCCCTTTCAAGCCAACTGTTACTTTGCCTCCTTCTAGTTTAGTGCTGCAAACTGACATTTACATGTTTGAACATTTCCGCAGCAAGTCTTGGGAAAACGCCAGTAGAGAAAGTTTTGTGTTGAGACTGCTGAGGTAGCGCTTGCTGGTAAGATGGAAAACAGTGCAAATGGTCACATTGGACTTAAGAGTAAAGGCCATATGGGAATGATTCTTCAGAGGAGTGGGAATTTCACTGTGGCCTTCCTTTGGGCTGAGTGGGGACTCCCTTGTGCCTGAGACACAATGGCATGTTTTCCAAGGCCCCTGGAGAGCTGCAGTGCCAGGACAGGTCCTGCCTATGGACAAGGCTGTGCCATCCATTCATGGGTCTGCTGTGTGCCTGGATAGTGCCACTGATCACAACCCCCAAGACAGTCAAAATGCATCAACCAACTGCAGGATCTTGACTGCCCATCAGTGAATTGTGTCTGGGGTTATTGCTGTCCCCAAACCATCTCCTTGTCCTAGCAGGCTAATCCCAAAAGAATTCATGAAGATTTCGGGGTTCATAAGAGCATCATAGTTTACAACAAGGCAGCGGGCTTGAAGTTAAGAGTTCCTACAGATGCACTGAAATGATGAATTGTATTGCCTGGTGTTTGCCTGTGTCTGTTTTCTCTTCTTCTAGTTTTAAAAACGTGGTTCCTACCACTAGTAGCTTCCTCATGTGGTCACATATGCTCTTTGCCCCTGAAATCAACCTTGGATTTGGACCAGAAAATAAAAGCCTCATATTGGAGCCCAGTGTTCAAATGGCCCTTCGCTGGCAATACGGGCATCAAACTGAAAATAAAAAAGAAAACAAACCACCAAAAAATTAAAGTTAAAATCCACACAAACCCGAGAAAAGTAGTTCCTCTGTAAAGAAATGAATTCGCAGTAAATGCCTTGTTGAGTAGGAAAAGTTTCTTACTACTTCCTTTAAAAACAAGCCATATATGAAGCTCAGGGGGGCAGAATAAGTTGGGTGGTTGCCATATTATATATCTGTCAAGACTTAGAGAAGATCAGCAATTTCAGTTCAGAATGCTTAATAAGGAGACTTAGGAAAAATATTAGATTCTTGAATTGTTTGTTTTATTACTTTCCATTCTGCTCTTCTGGGGCTTCTACTTTCAAAGTTGCATTCGATGTGAGCTTGTTCTGTGTGTTGGTTTTTTATATGCTGCACTCTCACTTGAGGGCTATGTTGTAGGTTTGGACTTAAATGGACTGCAAATATCTTGCACGTGAATCAAAGTTGAATATTTCCCAAAGTTTTTGTAGAAAACCAGTTTCCTGTGGGGAGTGTCAAGATTTTTTAAGGTTAATACTCCGTGGAAGTGTCTCCAACTCTTTGAGCGAGCTGGGAAAAAATCTGGTACTCTTATGCAATCTGAATTAAATTTGTACTCTTGATGTGCAATAAGTACAATTGTACACCTCATTAAAATTTCTTATTTAAAAGGACACAAGGTTTTGTGTTCTTTCAGTTTGAGTTAATTCCTTTTGACATTGAAGTATGGCACCAAAAATTTTTGGTGTTATGGAAATTATTATTATGAAAGCAGTGCTGAGGGATTTAAAACAATAGAAGCCTGGGCATGGTACCCAAATATTGTGACATTTAAAAAAAAGTACAGAATACAAATAAATTCTATTATAAGCTGTAGTTTAATTGGATAATTTTTGCATGNGGAGTGTCAAGATTTTTTAAGGTTAATACTCCGTGGAAGTGTCTCCAACTCTTTGAGCGAGCTGGGAAAAAATCTGGTACTCTTATGCAATCTGAATTAAATTTGTACTCTTGATGTGCAATAAGTACAATTGTACACCTCATTAAAATTTCTTATTTAAAAGGACACAAGGTTTTGTGTTCTTTCAGTTTGAGTTAATTCCTTTTGACATTGAAGTATGGCACCAAAAATTTTTGGTGTTATGGAAATTATTATTATGAAAGCAGTGCTGAGGGATTTAAAACAATAGAAGCCTGGGCATGGTACCCAAATATTGTGACATTTAAAAAAAAGTACAGAATACAAATAAATTCTATTATAAGCTGTAGTTTAATTGGATAATTTTTGCATGACTTGATCAGTGTGAACAAAAGGTTTTCTATATTTCTGAATCTGGAAGGATGAAACAGACAGGTAAGCAAAAAGATTTCTGAAAGGGCATGGCTGTTTTAAGACATCAGTCTCATATTTCTGAAAAATATTTTTTTTTACTTGCTGTTCCCAAACTGTATTATTTATGTGGCATTTTGCATGCTTTTCGCTGCTTAATGGAACATTTGCAATTGTCACAATTTTTTTATGATTGTTTGCATAGGAAGGTACAAATTATCAGTAGGTTTGTGTATTTCTCACTGTTTATTTGAGAGGAAAAGGTAGCACAGTTTGTCGTTACTTGTCAGAATTAAAATCATCCTGGTTTTGTATATACCTCAAAATCAGCTGAATCTACAGGCATAAAATTACTCAAAGCTTTATTTTATCTGTCAGTGTTAAATACCTCCTTTGTGCTAGTTAGGTACATACAGTGCTCAGATTCAGAATTATATGTGACATCAGTCCCAAACAGGGATTTGAAGTTGTAGTGAGTTAATGCAGTGTAGCTGCCATACATATTGAGAAAAGGCTTTTTTTGTGTGTTTGTTTTACCCTCAAGTATGTTTNTCCCTCAAATATGTTTGGAATTTGTAGTCACCAGAAATATTTCTAAGAATTAGGACGTTTATGGTTTTTTAATTGTATAATAGACAGTGCCTTTTGCTTCTTTTTTTTAGAGTAGGCAAGTTGTTCTAGTTCAGAACTAATACCATAGCACAGATTGTTTTAAAAATCATTTTACCTTGATGTATTATTTTTCTTAAAATCTACAGGTCTAGATAGCGTTACAAAATACGTTTACACTGATTAGTTTTCAGAGGATAAAGTGCTTGTGGGTGAAAGCATTGATCTTTTTTTCCACTTGAAACAATTGTTTCTAGAGGTTGAAAATTCTCTCTGCACATGCTTTAGGACAACTTAAGATGTTAGTATGGCTGAGGAGTTCACACTTGTCAGCAGTGAGCCCACAGCTGTGGTGGGGAGCAGGTCACCAGTGGAGGTGCTTTTCGGCTGGTTGGTGGATGGGTCACCAGCGGAACAGAGGCATTTTCCCCCACCCCTATGCAAGCCCCAGCAACTTGTAAGGGCCCCCCCTTGCCCTCCCCCAAACCCCTTAGTGTCTTGTATCAACTCTTCTTTCCTTCTAACAGCCTACCCCCCAAACCCAATGATGAAATGTGATCTAGATCTGTTTTAAGTATTCACGAACGGAAAAACCACTCCTGCTTTTTGACTGATGACACAGTTTCAACAGCAAAATAAAACTAAGCCACAGTTGAAAAATTACATGTGAAGAAATGTAGCAATAATGTGTTTTCTGTGTTATTAAAATATTTTCCTGCTTTCAGTAAGCTGTCAGTAGTAAGAACACCTGAAATTTAATTTTCTACTGTAAAATAAGACTTGAGACATTCCAAGCTGACAGCATTTTCTGTAGCAGCAGTTTGGTTGGTCAGCAGCCGAGGAGGTAGAGCAATATTTGTCAGGTGGGACTGGAGTGAAGGGGAGCGTGGGGAATAGGACTTCCCTTGTTATCTGGCTTCTCATGCCTAACAAAGTGGTTGTTGTAACTCTACTAAGCCAACAGATTCCTGTGCAAAAGCACCGAGGGAATTAAAAGCTTAAGTGGTTCCTGCACTCTGAGGAGTTTAAATGGTTTAGTCAAGGAAAATAGGGGAAAGAGTATATATTTGTTAAGTACTCATGCTTTTGCTTGTTCTTGGTTAGGCTTCAAACTAACAAAGCAGTGAAGAAACTTGGGGGGTTTCAACCCATGAGCTTTCCTAATGAATTTTCATGGGGCTGTTTTAATGTGAAGAAAATAATTTCTAGCTCAGTCATTCAAAGAGTATGTGCTTACTAAAATACAGATTTATTAAAAGTCTTCTGTGGTTTTGTTTTTTTGTTTGTTTTTTTTTTTAAAGCTGCTGCACTTTGGCCCCATTTGTGAACGTATTGTGGGATTTAATTGCATGATAAACTATTTGCTCAACAGGACTCCTATTTCATTTAGTGCAGAAATTGTGCAAATTGTAAGGCAGAGGGGTTAGGAGAAGGAAGAGAGGCTGCTGCCTTTAAGACATGAATTGGCATGCAACACAAGCTTGGGTTTTGGTATTTAGCTTTCATTTACATAAAGCAATAATCTGCCTAGAGTCTTCTGCCTAAATATAAAACTTCCCAGTGTTGAAGAACAAGAAAGAAAATAAAGCAATTGAAAGAAAAAAATGATAGCTGACTGGTTCATTCACTGTCCTGGTGCATAGGCTTAATTTTCAATACTGAAGTGAAGGAGTGCTAAAAATGAACAGATATTTAGTAAAGCTGCACATGACAAGACTTTACCAATAATTTTTTATTCTGATATATACTAATGTGTACAGATGTCTTTTTGTTTTTCTAGATTAACTCCAGAAAGTCCTGTAACAGAATTATAAAAGCCTTGCAGCCAATATTCTTAAATACTTTGCCTACTGTGTTTTGTCCTAATAATGGAGGTGTATTAAAATAAGCATGTTAATTGTTGCATTAAGACTAAAGAAATGAGAAACTCTGAATAACTTTGCATTTCAAGTACCTTGTGAACTACTGTTGTGCAAGACATTGTGCTACTGTGCTGAGAGCTGGAGAAGGTATTTCGGCAACAGCCACGAGTGGAACTGGTATGCGGTTGCTCTTTCCCAGTGATCCATTCTTTCCCAGTGCATCTCCACTGAGGTCCTTTTTCCTGAATGATGGAACAATGCAAAATAATTGCTTAATATAGTAATTATTAGAGCAGATTGTAAATACTGAGTATGCAGCACAACAGGCTTTGTGAAGACAAGCACATTTTCCTAAGGCAAATGCAGATTTATTGTCGTTTTCAGGTTATCACCTAAACGCGAGTGATGCTCAGTTTGTGAATTGCCCCATTTCATTCCTGAAGGACTTTTTACAGGCTTAAACGTAAGTCCTAGCTCATGTACTTTGTGTCAGTCACAAATAGATATGAGCATAGCTGTTTGTGATCCAGGCTTCCGTTGACACAGAATTCACAAAATTCTGTGATTTCTGTGTCAAATGAAACCTGGATCACAAATAGCTCATAGCCTTATCAAATCACTAAGATTGAATTGGACCTTTCCTTCTTGCTTTGCAGATACAGTACATGTTTCCTACAGTGATTGTTAGTGCCTCTGGAGATCAAAAATGAGCATGAAACACTGGTCAGAGATCACTCTCCATTTTACCCACCTCTTCAGAGTCAAATAAATCAGCAGTCTTTTCTCTGCCCAGTGTTTAAATTTATTCCTTATTAATTTGCTATTTTGAGCCATAAATATTTGATGAAAGCTGTGCCAAGAACTGAGAAATTAAGCAGATTTGCGTACCTATTGCAAATCTCAGCCATTGGGTTGCTCCCCTCAGCTGTACAAGGCTGTGAGTTCCCTGGTGCAGTGCAGCAGATACCCTGTGTGGATAATGATTCATGTCTTAGAAGCCCAAAGCAATTTGACAGTCTCTTGCAAGTGCACGTTATGCCATCATTATCTTTATTGGAGGACAGGAGAGAAAAGTTGGGCAGAAATGACTTGGCAATGACGTGTGATGGATCATGCAGCATCTCTGATAGCTGAGAAATTGGCTGCGCCATTAGTCACTCTTTTCTTTCCAGAGTGAACCAGTCTCAGCTGTTCCACACAAATTGCCACCGACTCGGTGCTTAGAAAATCCTTTTACAGAATTTCACTCCTGACTTACCTCTTTGTCAGTGAATTATGCCCATTTCAATTGAGTGCAATGCTCCTAATAACATGTCAATTAATTTTAAACTGCAGCAATCTTCCCTCTGCTATCAGAAAACAAGCTGCATCGGTTGCTCCCTCTGGGGCTTTGGAAAAGACATAATTTAAAACACTTTCAGACCCCTTTTTTGATGTACAGAATTTAATTTCTGTAAATTTAAAAAAGTAGGTTTTGCTGCATAGTTTGCTGAATCTTTAAGCCCATGTTGCTAAAATTTATTCTGGACAATAATCTCTGTGTAGTGCTATGAAAGATTTTACAAGTGAGTTGGAGTTATTAATTTAGGTGTTAATTAATTTTGCATATTGTGAGATTTGGATCTTAAAGTTTTTATAGTCAATTAAAGATTAGGGGGGAAAGGCTAACAGAAACAAGCATAAAGGTGTTGCTAAACTGAGTATGTAAGCACTCATGTATTGCACCTGCCAGAGTGAAAAAATCTGGTAATACAAATGTCGGACAAAAATATATAAGAAAAGCTTTCTTCTTTTTTTTTTCTTCCTCTTTTTGCCTTTTTTTTTTTCCTGGAACCCACTGAAAATAAATAGATCCAGAGGGATTAGCTTAAGATTTGTCTTGTAGAAAAATCTTGCTATGAACTGAGTTTTGTGTGGCAGAGGCCATCCTACTTTGATCCATGTGCCAGGCTTTCTGCAGTGAAATCCTGAAACCTGCAGCTGATAACTTTGGTACTGTATTTTTTTGGCCGGCTCTGCCGTGTATCAGTCACTGGTTGGGTTTGGGTCGCTGTATTTTGGTGGGGTCTGGGAATGTTTCCTAGGTGCATGCCTTGGGAATGCCTCCTGCATGAAAGTGCTGAGAGGTGCTCCAGGCACCTGCACGTTCCCCTGCCCTGGCCCTTGGCTGCCTGTCTGCCCTGGGGTTTTGGCAGGGTGGCCTGTGGATTCCATGGACAGCTGGAGCTCAAGGAATTCATGCAACTGATCCACAGTTCAGCACGGCTGCAAAAAATTCAATTTTCATGTTTGAGGTCCTTTTTAAAAAACCTGCATTTATTTCTTTCAATAATTGTCAAGGGTGGCACTTTAAGGGGTTTGTCCCAAAGTCATGGGAAAGCCGAATCAATTGCATATTTTTTAGGGCAAAGCTGAGCAATGTTACCTTTAACCCTTTTTCTAACTCTTTGTTTGCAAATCTCTAAGTGAGTAGTTTTCCAGACTGCTCTGAAAACCCTCACTCAGGGATGTGAGCTCATGGAGGTGGAAGGTCTGCACTCAGATAGGCATTTTTGGGTACAGCCTGGCTGCCTGTCCCTTGAGCTGCTCGGGATGTTGTGGAAGTGCTGGTGTTGGCAGCGTGGGAAGGAGAAGTGGAAGTGTCTTGAGCTTGGGGCAAGGATTTTGTAAGAGTTTGTGGGAGGAAACCTGAAGAACAGATCAATGTGCTTGCAGTTGGTGGTGATATTGCTGCTTAGATTCCTCTTTGTTTTATCTCTTGTCATCTGCAACCAATTGTATCCCATTTTAAACTCTTGCCTGTGTGACCTGACATCTAAGTGTCTTGTCCCTGTGCAGAGGGGACGCGAGCGAGGTGCCTTGTTTGATTATGATCCAAGATGTAGAATTTATTTACGTCTAATTTGGAAGAGGTGTGTGATTGTGTGCATCAGGACTGCAGTGGTGGCTGGAGGGGTTGTGTCCCATCAAGTAGGAACCCACTCACTGGAAAGAAAAGGCTGTTTGTCTTCCAAAATAAGTAGAGAAATGTTTTTTCCTGGGAATATAAAGACAATAGTAATTGTCATGAGGTTTGCTATTGGTCACTCTTGGTGTGCTTTCAGCTGTGAAAACACCTACAAATGGAACAGATCATAAAGTGATCCTGGCATAGCATCTGAGAGTGAAACTCCTGAAGTATTTCCTTGTAGTTGCAAAGACACGTGGAAATAATAAGGCAGCTGTTGTGCAGGCAGCAGGAGCATACTGTAGTACCATCTGTAGGCAGTCCTTTAGACCTCTCAGTGGTGAGTCCAAACAGCTTGGTTTTCCAGGATTCATCCCTAGCAATGCAGTTGCTTGGACAGAATAAGAAGAAAGGTTTGAGTTTACATAAGGGTACATATTTTGAATAGCCTTGGCTTGTGTTTAACAGTGGAAGTATCAGAAGAAATTTCTGATGGTGGTTAATTTTTGTACATTCACAAAGTTTATGTGCCTTTCCGTCCATTTTTGTCATTATACTTTGACTTTAGCATTTATCTAGCAATTTCCATTGTTTTTCCATAAGTGCTAAAAGGGTCTCTGAATTTGAGAAGATATTTTGATGTCTGTTCATAAAACATCATAGATGTTATCTCCTTATTGCTAAAGCTTGACACTCTTTCAGCTGTTTCCAAATTACTCTTCGCACCTTAGGTGAGTTTGGCTATCTTTATGGGTGATGGGGTGGTATTTCACAAAGCTTTTTGTGATGGTATTTTAATGTGAGAACAAAGCAGAATTCTATTGCAGAGCTTCCCAATTCGTTTACTGAAGAGTTAAGTCACAACAATTAATGCTCACTTCTTCAAAGGGCAAGGTAAATCCTGTCTAACAGCACTGTATGCTGTGTCAAAATAAAGTGGAATTTTCTGTAATACATATTTGTTTTGTAGGAGTAATACCCAAAGTGAATTTTGACTTCAATAAAAAGAAAAGTGACATCAACCCAACCAATGGGAATTTTCTTTTCCTTTGGAAAAATCTATGATTTCTCAGTCTGTGGTGCACTGTTAAGAGACTTAAATTTGACAAAGGTAGGGGAAGGATTCTTGATATGAATAACAGTTACATGGTTTTGTGCAGACTTGGAAGGTCTTGCATTATAATTGGCTTCATGCTCCATTATAAAATGTCAGTGTTTTCATTTTTTTTCATAAAACCCCCCTCAGGATGTGCGTTTTAATCCATATCTGAACTGCAGCAATGGAGAGACCATTTTTCTGTTTATAAAAAAGATTTGAACTGATCACAGAAACCTTTCCTACAAAGGTTTGATTTTTAAGGCTGAGTTCAAGTTACATTTAATTTCAATTTTGCGTGTATATGTACACACACACAGCATTTTGAATGAATTTTAGAAAATAAGCATTTTGAAATACATTGAAGTTCATGATAAATGTCATTCTAAATAATGAACTCAAGCTTATAAATGAGTGCTGTATTTGAAGTCAGTGAAAATGTACTCTCAAGATCAAAATATACTAGCAGATATGCTGCTTGTGTTAAGTATTCCTGAAATACTTAACAACTTGGTAGCTGAAGTGGTCTAAAATGCCAAAACCACAAGGATATATGCATTTTCTCTGATTAAAAATAGTATTGTCCTTTAACGTGCCTGTGATCATCCTGCATTTTCATTCCCAAAGGAGGCTGATGCAGCTCCTGTGCAAAGCGTGGCATTTCCACTTGAGTTAAAAAGGAACTCCCCATTCTCTCGCACTAGTAGTAAGGTTTAGATACTATTTTCAGTTCAGCCTCCAGAAAGTGAAAGTTTTAGGAACAGATGGGTGTTTCAGTTGGCCCAGCGCCAGCCCTGGCCAAATTCCAGTGTAGATAGTTCCTTCCTGCCTCCATCAAGCTTCTTTTGCAGTGTCAATTGCTTATGGGCAAGGGGATTCAGAATAATGTCTCTGCTGAGTGGGCAAGAGTTGGAGGGTCTGGGTTCTCTTCTCTCATGTTCTGGAACTTCTCTAGAGGTGTTATGTCCCTAGACATGGTCGTGGAAGAGAAGTGAGCAGGAAAATAAACAGAAATCCTTGGATGACTAGTGTCTTTAAAGAACCGTATTTGCAGTGTATAAGACTTAGAGTGTTAACCTTCCACAGGATGGGCTTCATGAACTCACGTCCAAGAGAATGAAATGCTCTTGACAGGGACTTGCATCAGAAGAAATTTCGATAACTCCTGGGCAAACTTCCTGCAGTCTATTGTTAGGATGGAATGGTGTGACCGCTCTGTACTTGCTGTTTTACTTAAGACGTTGTGCTTACTCCCTTGCTTCCACAGTAAGATTTGAAAGGCAGATAAAGCATCCATAACAATTCTGTCTACTTTGGAGTTTTCTTAGGTTTTTCAGGTTTTAACAGTGATTTTGGCAAGGCTGTGCATGCAGCATTTCAGAGAGTGACCTGCTGAGTATTTGCTTTGCCATATCCAGATACTGAGGAACTGATAACCTACAAAGAATGTGGAGCGGTTCAGTGAATGAGTGGACTCACACTTTTATAAGAAATGTGGACTGCTTGTTGGTATCCATATGTCAAGTTCTTAAAGCTGGAGTAACCCGTTTTTAGGCTTTTTATTTCTGTGTTTCAAGCTTAAATAAAATTTCACACATACTCACACTTATTGCTTTATTTATTGACCTTTTTAATACGAATTTGATACAAACTTGTCGATATGAAGCACAGAACAATTTTAGGTGGATGAATGCTGTTCTTGGAGCATTTGCTTTCCAGATAGTGAGAAGAAAAAGGCAAGGAGGTTTTGAAAATAATTTGCTTCATCTCTTTCACCCCCACAGGCTTTTCACATACTCCTAAAGGCATGTGTTTAGTGAAGGTTGTGCTAGGTTTTTCTTTCAAAGGAAAGACTGATTGAAGTATCAGCAAATGTATAAAACAACCTCTGACCTAATGCTGTAGGCACTGCTATCATGAAAATTATTTACTTGGTATGGTAACTTGCAGGTAATTCTCAGGAATAGGGATTCTTAAATCCCCCAACAAGACTGGCATGAGATGGAAGTGTCCACCTTTTCCACATCACATACATGTACATGGTTGAGTAGCCTTTGTGTATTAAAGACAAAAAATTGTGCATGGGAGATGGCATTTCTTTCAGTTATGTTTCAGCAGTTATAAATATTAGCATCAGCAGCCTTTATTCCCTGGCAGACTTTTTCTTGCTAACACTCTTTAATGATTGAAGTCTTTTGATTATCAATGCTGACTCATGTCCTGGTAGCTGCACAATTCAGATCAGTATTTCTGTGACATGGTGTGCTGGCCTTACAGGTCTTCCTCCATGAGGAGAAGTACTGCATGATTCACATGCATGAGTTTCCAGAGGCATCTGCAGCTCACTGTGACAGGAGAGGGAGGACTGGATAGAGTCTTGCACTGGCCAAGTGTGACTGCCGTGCTCCTGCCCTGCTCCTGCTCATAAGGCTCTTTCCTGATTGAAAATAATTGCGTTTCAGGTTGGAGGGTTTTCTTAACCTCTGCTCAGGAATCAAAATTTTCTAGTACGTAAAATACTGCTGCTGTTAAGCTTCAGTGTGAGACTTAGAGTTGTTTGAAACTGATTTTAGTGCTTGTTTCATGCAGTTTAGTTGGTGGCTGTGCATGTGTGCGTGTGCAAGCAGGCACTGAATCATAAGGCTTGCTGCAGTTCTTGGTGTTGGCAAAAAATGTTCTGCTTGGAGCTGATGGAAAAGTGTTCCCGTGTTCCTGAAGTGAAGTGCTTTCCTCCGAGATGTGCAAAGGTGCCATGGCACGTGGAGCATGCAGTGCAGGCAGATGTGAGTGGTTCTGGGTGGGATTGTAGGGAAACCCTGATATTTTTTGCCTAACTCGTTGGGTTGATAATCTCTGCTGCTTTTACCACTCTGTTAAATGAGGTTGATAAGCTTTGGCCATTTAGCAATAGCTTGCTTTGCAGCATATAATTATGTGTTCTTAAGTGTCAAGTGATGATTGTGCAGAGCTTAAACCATGTCTTTTAAAAGACAAGATGACAGAATAAAATAAATAGTTACAGAAATACCACTTATATGAAAGAGAGCTAAAGAATGTAATCCATAGCAGAGTTTCTTCCTATGTACAGCTGGGTATGTAACAATATGTTCCTTTACCTATTGCCTTCCCAGGCAGTAATCCTACTGGATCCAGAATGTGTTGTTTCTTACTTTGCTTTAAATAATGAAGAAATAGATACATAGCCTTGGGCTCCAGGTAGTTTTACAAATATCTGAACAATGATCTGTTCAGAGAGAAATATCTGTTTAAGAATGTAGCAAAACTTGTCCGTAACAAGCAGATCAAAGAATCTATAAACACAAGTTTTTTAAAAAAAAAGGGTGAAGTGGGTCAGATGCACAACACAATTTTGAGATAAGCTGTTGATAAGCCACTGCTGCAAATATTTGTGTTTGAAACAGTTATAAGCGGGTGGTTGACTCAGAAGGGAGCCTGAGGTCGGTGTGTGGTGGAGGTCTGAGCGGTGGCGTCACAGCTGGCTGTCCTTCGCAGAGCGCTGGGTGAGGCGTGCATGGGGGAATGGCAGAGGGTTTTCAACACATTCCTTCAAAGTCAGAGGCAGTTGATGAACTGGAAAATATTTCTGCCTCCTTATAGACTGAGCAAGGACAAGTGAAAAAACTGCACTTTCTGAGTCTAGGCTGAGATGGAAAGTGCAGTGAGAAAACTTACTGTAACATAGGATCCAGTGACATGCATTTTCTTTTTCCTTCCAGATAAGTTGACTTTTGCTCAGTTTGCATGATTCAGTTTACATGTGCTCTCACAGGGTCTCACAACCCGCTTGGAGATACAAGCACCTTTGAGCTGGATTTGCCCAGATAGGACAAGCAGTGACCGTCTGTTTGGCAGGTAGCAACAGAGTGGCAGAGAACAGACCAAAACTGTGTGCCAGCTTGATCCAGAGGATGCCACAGCAGTGCTAATGGCTCAATGAAAAAGCAAAAATCCCAGGCTTCCCTTTGCCTTACAGCTGAAAACTGTTCCTTTGAGGCTGCAGTATGAATGTCTCAGCCTGTCCATAGGATTATGGTATAGTTATTTCTGATTTTACTCCTTTTTTTACTTATGCAGAACAAACTTCAGGAATGGAATATGAGCCTAGAGCTGAAGTTTAGCTCTTGCAATCTAAATTAGACCTGCCCAGCGTGTTTGCGAGGTCATTGCTCTTGGAGAATGCAGTGGAAACTTGTTTGGAGAGAAATGGGGAGGGCTGGAACAATTTCAGATTGTGCTGGGAAAAGCTGCTTCATGTGGGATGTCTTCAAGGAGGAATTATAAAAATAACACTTGCTGTCAGCCAGAGAAGTGAATGGATAAAAAAATACAAAAAACTGCTTTGTGTTCCAGTACCTGAAGATGGTAAAGCTTTTCTATTAGAAGTTTGCATGGAGAACAGTAATTGAAAACAGCCACCCTTCCAAACAGCTTGCAACTACATTGCAAATTTTAATGTTTATGAATTGGAGATCTGTTGGGGTTTTTTTTTAATGCATATTTTAAAAAGTACATGTTTTTACAACCACAGAAAAACTACTTACCTGTCAGAAAGTGAACAGGCATCTAGATCTTGTTCTTTCTCCCCGTCTTATGAATGCTTGCTAGGGAAGGTGGTGTGTTTCATTTACATAACATGTTGTCACGTGAAAGGGAGGAGGGAGACAGAAATGCAAAGATTTCGAGTCTTAACTGTATTAATAAAAGTTATTAGCTATAAGCATCCTTGGAGTAATCAAAGCTTTATGAACCCAGCAGGGCCTGCTGAACTAGGACAGAACACGGGCTGGAAAGATTTTTGACTCCCGTATGAGGACCACACTTAAGCCAGGGAGAAATATTAGCAATAAGTGCCTCCAGAAAAATTAGAACCTTATGAACCCAGCACTGCCTGCTGAACTAGGACAGAACACAGGCTGGAACGTTTTCTAACCCCTGATATGAGGACCACACTTAATAGCTAGAAAAGAACTTTTCCCACAACAGCTCCCAAAATAACATTTATTAATACAAGTATGTGACAGTTATTGTGGGTTTCGTGTTGCCGGTGATAACGTTTAGCTGCAAGATTGTATTTAATTGATAATAAAAGACCCCAAAAGAAAACCAGCACAAAACACATTTTACAGAGACAAACATACTAAACTCAAGTTACAATCACAACAGACAGAAACTAGCAACAAAGAACTACTAACTAAAAACCCAGCCACTTAAAACACTTATCTAGACACTCTCTCAGTAACATCGGACAATAAAATATCTTGCACACCACTCTCTCTGTAACACAAAACAAAAAGAACAGAACTGCTTCTTATCAACATACATGTTGTAAAAGAAACTGCACATTAAAAGTAAAGCAAGTTACTGTAGTTTCAAAACAGAGCTGGGCTTATAAAGTAAGAATAGCAAAAAGCAATAACCAATATAAAGTAGCAAAGTGTGAAGCAAGTTAGTGTACTTAGTATTAAGGCAGCAAAACACAGTCAGGAAAGAAGATGCTTGTAAAGCAAGAATCAAAGTAGCTGTTAGCATAAGATGCAAGATAGAATGTAGAAAAGAATGAGCTTTGCAGAAAGTAAAGTTAAAGCATAGAAAAACAGAAAGCACATGGTCTTCTCACCCTTACATTGTTCCAGGAGGTAGGAGGAGACAGGACAAGCTACAGCAGCTACCTTCACGGAGTCCTGGCATTTTCCCCTCTCTCTACTGGAGTTTCAACTCCAGAAACTTTTTATACCTTTTTTTTCTTTCATGTGGTTTGTGTGACTAAAAATCAATCCTTTGGTGGGGTGATACAGATGCCCAAGGGGAGGTGGCTCCTTTGAGCAGTCATAGAAGATATCACAAAGGGGGGCCGTGCTATTTCTTAACACTCCACCCTTTGTTAATCTCATCAGTTTGAAAGTCTCTGCTGGAGCACCCTCCAGGGGCTGAGGCGTCTCCCTCAACCCATCCAGGCTTATCAGGGGCCATCACCCCACACGTGTGTTAAGGCTATCTGCTGACATCCCATTGAAATGAGAGGTGCTGTTCCAGGACTGACTGTGAACAAGCACAAGATTAGACACTGTGGTTTTTCATCCTTCTCTGAGAAATGTTGTTTTCACATGTTGTGTGCAATGAACTTTTTACCTTAATTGGCAAATGACCTGTGAAATTGTTTCATATAAGTAGTCAGACTTTGCAGTAAGTGTAAACTCAGTCCACTTAGCATAGTTCTTGCCTCACAAATCATTGAACAGATCAATTTGCTGTGACTGGAATACTGTCATGGATAGCTGTGTATTTTATAAGAAAGACAGGCCAGCAAGGTGAGGTGGTGGAGTTGCTCTTAATGTGAGAGAACAAGTAGAATGTATTGAACTCTGCCCAGAGCTATGGATGAAGAAGTGAGAGCATATGGGTCAGAACTGAGGGACAGGCTAACATGGGTGACACTGTTGTGGGTGTTGATGAGGCCTTCTATATTAGCCCCACAATCACAAGCCCTGGTTCTCATTCCCCCCCCGCCCATCTTCAACCATCCTGACATCTGCTGGAAAGACAGCACAGCTGGGCACACACCATCCAGGAGATTCCTTCACTGGTGACAACTTTCTGATACAGCTGGTGGAGGAGCCAGCAAGGAGAGGTGTGCTGCTGGACCTTGTACTAATAAACAAAGGAGGACTGGTTTGGGGTGTGAAGGCTGGGGACTGCATTGGCTGCAGTGACCATGAGATTGGTAGAGTTCAGGATTCTGTGGGGAAGAAGCCAGGCAATAAGTAGGATCCCAGCTCTGGATTTCAGGAGAGTGAACTTTAGCCTCTTAAAGGACCAACCATGGAAGAATCCCATGAGTTGGAGCTCTAGAAGGTAGGAAGTGGGGACTGGGAGACTGAAGCATCTCTTACGAGGAAAGGCTGAGGGAGCTGGGCCTGTTTTGCCTGGAGAAGTGAAGGTGGAGAGGGGGTTTTATCAATGTGTGTAAGTATCTGAAGGGTGAGTGTCAAGAGGATGGAGCCAGGCTTCTCAGCAGTGCCTAGTAACAGGACAAGTGGCAACAGGAACAAAGTGAAACAGAGTTCCATCTGAATATGAGGAAAAACTTCTTCACTGTGAAGATGACAGAGAACTGGAACATCTCCCCTGGAAATACTTGAAGCCCACCTAGGCACAATCCTGTGCAAGCAGCTCTAGGTGAAGCTTTAGCAAGGAGATGGGACTAGATGATCTCCAGAGATCTCTTCCAGCCCCATCTATTCGGTGATTCTCTGTGATTTTGGACTATGTTGACCCTCCTGAGATTAGATTTGACAAGCAATACCTGCAACCTGCCACCATGAAAAATTGTTTCCAATACTTTGCTTCAGTTATTTCCAAATATTTTCTTCAGCATTTGGCTATCACTAGAGGACTACAGTTTTCTGCTGAAGAATTGAAAGAAAAATTGTAATATAAATTGACCATCAATAATTCCATATCAAAATCCCGTCAAGGTATGCAAGTTGTTTTGATTTATGTTGTCTGTTTAGCAGTACATGAGCAAAAAATACCAGTTCTTTCCTTGCTGGCTTGCTGAAAAGTATGCAGCCCAAACTGACAACAGGAAAGGATTTAAATTAAAAATTACTGTATCACGTTTGTATGCAATGCCCTTAATTCGGATGGATCTTGGAGACTCCTAATAGTATATCACAAAAACTGGCCAGGTTTCAGAATTGCACAGCATTTAATGTAATCTGGCCATCAAAAAGCTGTGTGCACTGACCCTGTGAAAGGTAAAACCAGGAAACAGAAAAATAGTGCAGTGTTTGACTTAAGCTGCTGTGGCAATTTGAGCGGGCAGCATGTTCTGGGGAATTACTTTTGGATAAGGCTAATCTGCCACCAGCCTCTGTGGTTGCTGGAGAGACAGGCTGCTCCCGTTTGCAGCCCTAAGCAGGGTCCTGATCCAGATAACATGAAATACTGTCTGGAAGAACTCAAGACCTTCTCTTTTAACTGTACAAGGAACTTGACAAGTGTGAATGCCTGTACCTGAAATTAATCTATATAAATACCTACAATTAATTGCATAATAAATTTGACTACTCTGTCAGCTTCCATCTTTTGCTCTGGACCATTAACAAAGAGCTCAGAATCTGGTGGCACAAATAACAGAGATGCTTGTGTCTACAAAGTTAATTTCTGTTGTTATCATCAAAAATCAGGATTACAGAGTGGCACTTTCAGGCTGGTTGGCTAAAAGAGTGCTTGAGAAACAACATCGTATTTTTGAGGGGTGTTATGCCTTTGATAAAGATTTTTACTGTTCTTGTTCAGAAGAAAATCCTCATGTTTCCATGTAAGGAGCAAACAGAGCATTTACGGTATTCAACAACCTTAATATTTCAAAGTATAGAAAATACAAGGAAGATTAACTCACAGGAATTCATATATGGAAAATATAAATAAATATGGAAAATTAGGTCTCTTCAGGAAGATAGTAGCTTCTCAGATCCCTATCTGAAAGTTCCAGTTGCTCAGTATTGCCTTTTTCTGGCAGCCAGCAAGCAGAAACGCACATCACAATAATGCTGTTGCTCTGTGTCAGCAAGTGTAGGCACAGCAAGAAGCACAGTCATGGCAGGAAAAGAGCCCAAGAGGAGAAAAATCCCTATAGGATACACCCCAGAACACCCAGGGATTTTGTGTGCCATTTCTGCACCACGCCAGGTGCCATCCCAGGCACTGTCATGCAGGAGGGGAGCACCTGACCCTTGACAGGAGTGCCAGTGTCTGCTCGGCTTTTGCCAACTGCCTTATTCAGTGCTGGACTTTGTTTAACAAATGTCTCCCATAACAGCCCCGAGCTGTGTATCCAAATTGAATTTCAGCTTAGTTATGCCCCGTGTCCATCTTCTTTTACCCAGATTCTTGAATAACCCAAGTGCTTCCCACATACCTGCCACAGCAGCGCTGTCCCCAGAGCTGTCAGGGTCTGGAGTGCCTGGGCACTTGTGCCCATGGGGAGCAGTCTGAACTGCAGCTGCCATGCATGTTCTGTGTTCAGGCTCAAGTCCAATCATCTGTGCTCCACACCACTGCATCAGACGGATCCAGGTCTGCTGGTGGGGAAGGAGCTGTGGAGGAGTATGTGGTTTGGGCAGCAGGACTGAATGAATTAGGAGCATCTGGGGACAGGGGGAAGAAATCTGCTTTGGAGCTCATAAAGGGTACTGGTGCTCTGCCCTGCCCTCCCAGACCAGGGCAGGTGCTGTGATCAGCTGGTGTGACAGCACATCCGTGCTCTAGGCAGACAGACATGTGCTCTTCCCACAGCACTATGGGCATCCCCCTGTGGTGTCAGTTCCTGCCATGGAGCCCTAGTAGGCTGCTGTTGGGGGACCCACTGATGCAGCAGCATCAACCTCACAGTGGACAGTGCTGCTCCCTGTGCTGAGGAGAGTGCTCTGCAATGCCAGGGTCTCCATAGTGCTGTCCACTGAGGTGATGAAATGTGCTTGACTCCTTCCTGTGCCCTGGATGGGCCACAGCTCTTCTCCAAGAAATTCCGCTCCACCTCTTACTGCCTGGCACACTCCCATTCTTAATTATGTTTTGGCACCATCAATCTAGGGCACATCCCAAGTGCCCTGCATTCCCACTGGAACATAAAAGAAGCAAGGCCAGTGATAGAGGGAAGGGTAGAATAAAAAAAGGCCTGAGTGACTAAAGAAAGAAGATAAGTAGAGGGAAGAGAATGGCAAATGCTGCTGGTTAATTGGAGCTGTCCTTATGCAGAGATTCAATCTCCCTTTTCATCAAGCAGTAAGGGAAAAAACTGCTTGATGCATCTTGTCATCAAGTCTGAAACTCGCAGAAAGAGAGGGTAGCCATAGCTCATTCTGTCAAAGCAGGGGCCACATCCAGGGAAGAAAGAGTTTGGTTGAAGAGAGTTTTCTTTGATTAGTAAGAATTACCATTCCAAAACATTTTTTTTTCAGTAATTGTTTCACCTGACTTTTGCCACTGTGTGTATGTATGTGTGTATATATATACATATAAAAATAAATTAGAAAAAATAGGCTATTAATTTGTGCTATTTGCTTATATACAATATGAGAATACCTTCTGTCATGCTATTGTAGCTTGGGAGTGTTTTTCAGAGAGCAGCACTTGCCCATGGCGAGCCATGACTGTTCTGCTGTCCCACACGCATGCTGCACCTTGCCAGCCAGGAGACATTGCTAATCTAGGTGTATTTTCAGTAAAACAATTCGAGGCTTCCCTTTCTGTCTGGGGCAAATGGGCTTTTGTTCTAACCTCAGTGCCCGTTTGAGATTTGTTTGTAAACATCTAGGAGCTCCAGGCATGGGAGAGCTGGTGCCTGTGCTTTAAACCTGCTGATAGCTGTTGTTTGTTTAGCTGTTGTCTGAGCGTGTGAACATGGAGCTGTTTGCTTCATAGAGGTGGCTGAGTGAAGCAAATAGTGAATTATATATAGAATTTAAACTTCAGTTCTCTGACCATGTTAATTTTTCACTCAAAAAAGTGTTTGCTCAAGTGGTGTGCTGGGATATTTCTTACATTGTGCTTATGTTCCAGTTATTGTCTGAATTATGGCTGTAAGGGCTGGTGCTGAGTACAATTTTCTGAAGATACCGTAGCTTCTGCAGTGGACATGTTTTAGTGAGAGACTCCTAAAGAAGTTAGTGTTTCCTCTGCTTTTAAAATCTTACGTAGTATGAGACTCCCTTAATTTGTTTCAGGATAGCATAACGACTACCGGCCTGCCTCTGGTATACTAATGTCCTGAGTTGAAACAATATGCTTAGTAGAAAACTTCAAATGGAAAAAGCATTTTGTCTTTTTAAAGAGTTTTTCCTTTGTTTATGTAGAAGTGTTGACATTCCCTATAAGCGTGAAATACATTTAACCAACAATGTGTCTCCTCTCTCTTAGATTACAGAAGTTTGTGGAGCCAAGCGTGTGGGTTATTTTGGTCCAGCTCAATTTTATATTGCTTTGAAGTTAATTGCAGCAGCACAGTCAGGGTTCCCAGTACGGATTGAGAGCATTAAGAATGGTAAGTAGCAAATTTTGCTTGCAGCACTGTGCGGTTGTTTCTCACTTTCTTTAATGCTTGTCAGCTCTCTGTGGTGGTTAACTTCTTTTTGCACGTCTGTGAGCAATTTTAAGGAGCAGAGAAAGAGTAGAAGGTAAAGTTACGTGCTCTGAGTGACTGGTAGAAAATGGAAGTGAGTTTAGACGTATGGCAGAGCTGAAATGGCATCTCCCCTCTGGAAAAGGCGTTACAAAGGAATGGCATGAATGACAATTGAGCAGTGCTGGAGATGCATTTCTCTCTCACCCTCAGCCTTTCATCTTGACAGCTGTCCAGAGTGAGAGCAGATAGCTGCTTCGGGTGGGGCATGTTGTGGGGGATGTGGGCAGGTCAAGGAGTCCCTCTGTGCAGGGCAGCTTGTAACACTCATCTGTTTTAGCAAATAATCCTGTGGAAATAAATGGGTAATGGTGACAAAATCATAATACTTCCTATGATATTACAAATGCATCTGAAAATGTGTGTTAGATATATTTTAAACTAGCTTTTTTCTTCCCAGTGAATTGATAATAACATTAAATACACCATTTTTGATGGAGAAAAACACTTCTTGAAAGCATCTTATCAAACTCAAGTGATGAAGAGACAAAGCAGATCCCTTTTAGCTGCAAAACCTTGATAGCAACTAAATGGAAGGAACTCCATGGTCTTGCCTGGTGATGAATGTTCTGCCTCAGCAGAGCTCAGACTTCAAAACGTGGCTATTTGCTTCAGCTGGAACAGATTTGAACCCTTAGCTCCCATATCCCAGGTGGGCATTCCACCCATGCCCTGAGGCTGTGCTTTGGGCAAGAGTGTTTGGCACCATCCTGCTGAAGGAGCATTGCAGCCAGCTGCAAGATTAGAGAAGGTTGGAAAGACAGGACCTGCCTACAGCCTTGCAATCAGGTCTCTGCTCCCAGCACAGTTTTTGCCCTGCTGTCCCTGGTAAGGGCAATGAAATGTAAAATTCACTTGTGTTACAAGGCAGAGAGGGTTCCCAGGCCTGCCCCATCCCAAGGAGGGAAAAGCCAGAATGGCAAGCACATGTAGAGCTCTGCGAGCTGAGCTTCTATGGTGCAGAGTTCCTGGCCAAGTGGAGGGGATCAGATGCAGCCGGTGCAATTCGATTCAGTGCCTTGCTCGAACAGAAGTTTAAACCAAGGGTGAAGAGGGGCAGCCTGGATTTGTCAGTTTTCCTTACAGACAGCCTGTACACTCTCTATTTCACTGCTGTCCTTTTAAACGATGTTAATTAAAAAAAAAAAAACAAAAAAAACCCACAAACCAAAAAAACCCCAAGAGACTAAATTAGAAACCTAAACAGAGCTTTACTGTGTATGTTTTACAAGCCCAATATCTGCAAATAGTCCACAAATATGAAAAGGGGTACTTGCAGTCCTTGTATTGACATCCTGCTTATTTACTGTTTCAGTAAAATTTCAGTAAAAATGCTTCCAGTGTTAATTGCATTTTCTCTAAAAATATGTGATTGCCTTTAGAGTGGAATGAGTTGAGTAACATTTACCAAACTCCAATTGATTTCTTTCTCTTCCTGGTAGTAGCTGTAGGTGTAAATGATTACAGAGGTGATGAATGGCTTTACTTGGTTTTAAGCATTCTGTTAATTTTAATTGTATTGATCTTTTCAGGGTGACTGTGCACAAAAATAAATGGTGTTTCTTCAAAACAATTGGGAGTTGTATTAAAGAGTGACACAGTGTCACTGTCCTGCTCTGCACAGCAGACGCAACATGGGACCTTTTGACACAGTCGTCTCACAAGGTCTTGGTGTGATCTCTGAACCCTACCATTTCTAATTTGTTCCTTTTATGATGGCAGTGTGGAGGATTCTGTGATCTCGAGTGATTAGTTCATCAGTCCCACAGTTTCTGTGGGAAACTATTCTTTTCATTACAGGCAAGGTTTTGAAGGCAGGAAATGAGTCTGGCACTTGCTTTAATAATGTGCACGGGCTAATTTCTTTCTTTTTCTGTGAAGAGATTATATATTAGGCTATGTGTTAAGAATATAGATTTGTGTAACATTCACATTTTTATTAAGACGTAAAATAATCAAAGGAGTTTGAAACTTAGAAATGTTATAAAATACTAATACTGGTCTTTTATAGATAAACTATTCAAAGGTTTTGAAATACGATTCTGCTCAAAATGCTTCTAGTGTTCTGTAGTCTCAATTGAATTTTTCTTTCTTTTAATAAAGAATTGCCTCTGCCACGATTTATGGCGCTGAAAAATGACACTGACATACGTTATGGGACTCCAGCAGAACTTCATGGAGTTAAATTTCAGACTCCACATTCAACTTTGGAAAAAAATTCCTACAAAAGAACAGATGAAGGGGACAAACAGGTAATGGCTTGTCTCCTTCAGGCCAATATGTCTTTATGCATCCTCCTTTTGGGTCCAATTCTGTAAATGGTTACACTCACATGGGTTTACCTAGTTTTTGAATACTAGATAGGAGATGAACTCCTGATGTGCAAATAACCCTCATTATGTCCGTGTTCAAGTTTTGATGCATCCCAGTTGCTTCCCTGAAGAAAATTCTCTATATGAGCTTTTATAAACCTGTTAGCCCTATAAATATTCTATGTCAGTTCCTTCAGCATTGTCCTACTTAATCCACTGCTTTTTCTTGGAGAAGACCAGGAAGGAGCGGCAAAGAGAAAGCTTGTCTATGAAACAGAACAGGAAAGTGATTGATTTTTTCATGGCCAGTATAGTCCTTAGTCCCTACAGAAACACTTAATTGGAGAAGAGGTGAGCCACTATTTCTAGGTGGGCTTAGGCCCCCAGGTTTTCTTTCATTCTAATCTCCCAAAGGAGTAGTTCAGAAGAAATCCGCTTTTTTTTGTCTTCAGTGAAACACTGTCCCAGCATCTGTTGTTCTAAGTTGCCAGTTTAACAAAGCTGTCTAAGGGCCATTTGTATTAACTGTATCTTGGAGAGTTGAGAGTGCTTGCTCATATACAAGAATATATATACACTCACAGTGCTGCATAGTTTTCATAAATACTGATTTGCATAATTTTCCCCAGGCGCAACAACACCTCCTCTGGTACTATATCAGGTCATGTGGTGAGAGCCTGGTGGAAGCACTTTATCTTCCTGAAACACGCGCACACATTTACCACACAGTGCGTTGGCGTCAGTAACAGCATTCCCAGCCTGAGGTCAACCAGCAGGAGTGAGCTGATGACAAGATACACAGGTGGAATAACAGAATGAGGAAGAAGAGTGTGTATGCCTATCTATCTGTGTGTACTGACACTGAGGCAGAACACTGCCCTCAAAACCCTGACTCCATCTGTGTTATGCTTTATTTTCTTTGTATTCAGTAAACTCTTTCAGGATTACATTGTCTTCTCAAGCAATCTCAGTAAGTCAAAGGAAAGAGAAAGCTTTAGGATAGTTACCCAATGATACCTACAGATCCAAAGCATGCTTAAAATACCGATTCACAGACATATTTTTAAATTTTGTACATTTTTTATATGCAAAATGAGCTCCCACTGCAAATGCACTCACACTAACTCACACTAAATATGTAAATTCAAAGATAGCTACTCATCCTGAGCCTTATACATGTACTTCTTCAGGCATCTTTGGAAGTAAAATATCTTGAGCTGGTCATTGTAAAGCTTTGCTATGGCACTGGCATGCTGTGCCCCTAGAAAGAAGGCTCAGCACCAAAGTCTGTCTTTTCTATTTTAAGATGCCTTTTCTTGGAAATACAGGGCCTGAGGATGCTGCAGCTTTCGCCTCTTCTTGGTCCATTACACTATATGCATTTGTATCGCTGTGCAGCATTATTTGGTTGTTTCTTATGTCTCAGAATTGTATTTTGTGTTGGTATGTTTTTGAAATAGGAGCCCAACTCTCCTCCAATGTCTCCAATCTGCTCACCTCCTGCTTCTCCATCTACTTACCAGAGAATACCCGTAAGTTATGGATATGGTAAAGCAAGGAGTGGGCTGGAGCAGCAGCATGGAGGTAGGATAAAAATTGTATTCAATTCTTTTGGGTTTTTTTTTTCTTTATCCGAAGTAT
This sequence comes from Sakesphorus luctuosus, assembly GCA_013396695.1. Lineage (NCBI taxonomy): Eukaryota > Metazoa > Chordata > Aves > Passeriformes > Thamnophilidae > Sakesphorus > Sakesphorus luctuosus. Next base: position 424,904 of record VWZD01013584.1, read on the forward strand.
CCAAATTCCAAATGCAACTGACAATCAGCCAACGATTTCAAAATTTAATTGGATTTGTGTTTTGGAAAATCATTTGATAACTTATTTTGACTGTTCAATCCTGTCTTCTGTTAAATTAAATTAGATTTACGTGTGGCCTTACAAATGCTAATACCTAATCTCTCACAAGACTACGTGCAATATATCCAAGTGGCAGAGTGTCAGAGTGCATGATGCTTTTGGTTTCATTAGAGGGAAAGAAAAGCCTGCTCCCGATTTCAGTAGCCACATATTAATTTTCAGATTGGAAGTGAACCTTCCTTTGCAGGAAAGAATAATAATCTCTCTGGTTTTGTAACAGAAGTAATAATAGGACATGAATATAAAACCACAGTGTAACTTAGGCGGTACAGACCAAAGGCACTGCATAGTTGCTCAGTCCTTCATTTTGCTGCCATGAGAGTGGGTGGCAAAACATTCTAATTTTAATAAGAGGGTAATGTGTTAGAAGCCAGTTTAACTACATCTTTACAAGCTCCTGTTAATAGTAAGGCATCTGTGATGACCAGGTTGGTGGCAAGAGCAGGCATTGGTGTGTACTGACCCTCCCTCATCCCTTCTGCTTTTAGGTTAGTGTGTTTCCACTGAGTGAAGAGCAGAGTATGCTAATCCTTCAGCTTTTGTCCTTGTTTATAAGTCGATTAAAAATAGAGCTATTCAACATCATTGTTCCAAGTGCCAGACTAGTGCAAACCCTACTGGCTCTTCCTGGCCTTTAAGATTCAGACACTTCCAGTTTCCTGAAAAGCAGTCCAGAGGGCAAGTCTGGAAGTTTCTGTGTGTTGTACGTGCAGGAAGAGCTGTGCTTCCACAGAGCTGGGCTGGATTGGGCTGCAAGTCTGACCCTACAACTGGACAGCATGTCTTCAAGGGCAGCCCATTGCACTGCAGTCATGAATATATATGGGGGTTTTGATAGTTTTCAAAGTTTTTCATGCTAACAAACACATGGCAGTACAGCCTTGTGCTTAAATCTCTCCAAGGACATCTTTATGTTTCCCACCTTCCTTCTCTTTTGTTTTTTTTTGTTCTGAAATTAGTAGTTACTTGTATAGTAATAAAAATAGATCCCAACACAGGATAAGACCACTTAAGAAAATGAGAGGATTAGGGTGTACTTTTTAAGGTCTTCCTGAACTCAAAATTTTTAAGATCTCTTGGTCCTTTTTGTCTTAAGTCTTTAAGGTTCTGACTATCTAATGCAGACTGTCTTTGTAGTGGTACATTTTAAATAGGCTAGCAGCAGAAGTTCTCAGCTCTGTAAGGGTTTGCAACTGAGTTTTCTTTTTGTTTGCATAATTGCCTTATTTTTAAAACATTGTTCCTAAACGTGCTGTTGTGTCACCACTTACTATATTTGCTACAGTGGAGCCTAAGTGACTTATTTTAGCAAAAGAAGTAATTGTTACTTTTGTTCACTAACTTTACTCCAAATAGGTGAAGTGGTGAATCATGTATTTCGATTTTTGACAGAAATTAGGGAAGGGGGAGGAAGACTATATGGAAAAATAGTGATTTCCTATTTGATAGCATTGTCAAAGCATTTTTTTTTGCAGCTCAGTTGAATTGTTTCTTCCTATTTGTAGTGCATTCTTGTGCTATATATGGGTCTAACGATATAAAATGTATACGTGCATAAACAGGCTACATAAATATGTATTTCAACATGATGAACAGCAATTTCTGTTATCTAGTAATACATGACTGACAATGTCTCAGTAATGTCTGAAGAAGAATGATGCAATGTGAAAAACTAGTATGTGGCTGGAGTTCTGTTGCAGAAGACAAAACGGACTTTGGTTCTGTCATACTGGGTGGTTCACTGGGTAGATGCTGGACAAAATGGACTTTGCTGCTCTAATACTGTGTTCACAAGCTGCATTCTTGACCTTGAGGTATTTAATGATTTCCTTTAGCCTAGTAAAACTTTTTGATTATCCTTTCTTTTATGTACTTATTTGAAGTAGCTCCTTATGAAGTCAGACACTCTGCTCACCAGCAAGATGGACCATCGTCAGGGAATTACGGAGCCAAATCTGCACTCACCTGTTCAACTCCTAACCGGGTAATGAATTGCTATTTGTCTTTAGTAATACTACTAATAAAACAATAGAGAAATTAAAAAAAAAAGAAGAATTCTCACTTTGAAAGTGAAAATTGTTCTCCATGGTGTTTTTAGACTAGAGACTCAAGTGTGCTTTTTTTAGTATATGAGGAAAAAAAGCTGATTGGATGGAGAAATTAAAATAAGTAATCCAGTCAATTAAATTGGTAAAGGTAAGTCGAAGTAAAACATTTTCATTTAAAATACATGAGGTTTCACAGAGATTCCTGCTTGATTTAGAATGCTGTCTGTAACACTTGCACAGAATTTATGGCCTAACATTCTGTGTATTTTGGTTTTTCATCCCAGGTGGTTAAATTGCATCTCAAACAGAATAAATTAATTTCTGGGCATTTGTTTGCTTGTGTGAGATGGGTCTTCTGTTTTCCTGCTGGTTGCAAAAGCAAATCTTTCTATGTTCCAGTATACCTGTGGTGCATTTTTTATGCAAATAGGTAGTTTGCCCTAAGGAATGGCAAAACTCTACTAAACAGGAGATTTTCCTAAATAAGTAAGACTCAGAGACACTACCTTTTCCCAAGTGCTTAGCACCTTGCACCCACTTGCACCCGAGCCTCCAGAAAAGATCTGCAGGTATTGTCAAATAATTTGTGCTAACCTGAAATGAAATTGGGTGCATTTGTGTAGCGCTTTGAAATGAAAATTAATGTACAGCTTTATGGTGATGCCTGTTTCAGGGATCTTTTGATGTGTTTCAGAACTGGTGTTTTGAATTTGATTCCTAGGAAATAGACAGGTATGTGAAGAGAAAGGGTTTTGAAGCTGATTGGAGCCTGGTTGTTGTTCACTCTTGCCCTCCCTCTCAAAGAGTTTTATCATCCGGGCTTAAATATTGAATGTTAAGTTATTCCAGTTTAACAAAGGCATCAGTTGTACCACCAACCCTCTTCTAGATATCTCCATCCAACCTACAAAAGGTACAGACTTCCCTTAAACAAGTTAATCAGAGAGCAAAGGCACAGAGCAACGATATAAATGGATTAAATGTCCTTACCTTCCAGAATATTTTTTCCCAAAGTAGGATTTTTACATAAAGTATGGGAAGTGACAGAAGGTTGAGGCAGTCTCCAGAGGTTTGCATGTCTCCCTGGCTTGGCATAACAAGTGCCGAGTTACTGGGGTGAGCAAAGCATCCAGAAGTGGTATAGCTCCATAGTTACAGCACCACTCCTAGATTAAATATGTAGTTTCATAGCAAAGCTAAATTTTCATGTACTATCCTGCATAATTACAGCTTTAGGTCCTTCACTGGTTCCATGTGATGTGTACGGTGTGCAGTTCAGGGTTGTAATGCATGGCAGCCAAAATGAACCCCGAAAACAAACCTAGGGGTAATAAAATATGACGTGGACTTTTTGTGATCAGCAGTAGTGAGACTTCCTTTTTCTTTTAGTTTTGTTCATGTAGAACTTCCTTTAATTGCCTGGGTAAAGATACCCGATATTAGTCTCAGTTTAAACAAATAAGTAGTGGGACAGTATGACCATTTCTACTTCTTATCTTCTAAAAATTTGTGTCTATTAATAGAAGAGTGTCAATCTGGTTGAGGTTCCCAATGCACTTCTAGTCCGCTGCCTGTGGCTGGTGCCAGTGTCCCTCCTTTCAGTCTCTTTCAGTGGAGCGGGAGCAGCAGGACAGCAGCACCCACTACTCAGATGACCCTTGGAGGATAACGGAGGAGCAGCGAGATTACTACATTAACCAGTTCAAGTCCCTGCAGCCTGACCTGAACGCCTTTATTTCAGGTAATTTTTACCAAACACGGTGCATGTCAAGTAGGGGGACCAGGCTGGGAAGTGAGGAAGGAGTGTTATGTAAATAAATTATTCTTCCTTTCTCTCAGTGGGTTTATAAGAGTTGAATGTGTTTTCTTTTTGAAGGCAGACAACTCAAAGAGCAAACTACTACTGCAGCCATTGCTTTTTTTCCTAAATATCCTGATTTTAGAGAAATAATAACATGCAAGGGAGAAGTGTTAGCGATTTTGTAGAAATTAAAATGAGCTGTATTCGATGCACTGTATTTGTGGATCACACCTGCAGTCTATATTGAGTTGAAACACCCCTGAGGGTTGTGCTTGCTTTCGCAGCAGAACTGTGGTAGTGCTCATGTGATGACAGTGCAGCATACAGTCAGCTGTCCTCTGTGGGTCAAGGCTGAGGTTTATGTCTCTGAGGGACTGAGATTTTGACCTTTAGGTCATTAAGAAACAATCCTGGAGACCGCACTCATGGGAGAAGTATTAAGAGCGTATTGAGACTGCATTTCTGTCTTGAATAGAAGGATCAGGCTGCTGGTGGGTACAGACAGTTGGTGTGGCAAGGAAGGTGTCACAGATTTTAAACTGAGGCAGTTTTAATGAGCCCTGCTGTATCGCTGCAGTTCAGGAGGTCCTGCTGTATCACTGGGATTCAGGAGGCTTCGATCCAGCCTCAGTTAAGTCTCCTTCATGCAGTTTGCTTCAAAGAACAAATGGTAAATAGTTGTTCAATGTTGGTTCTTCCCCTGGTGGTTGCCAAGGGGAAGAGAACTATAGTCCTGGAAATCTGTGCTTTATGTTTCCTTACGTTTTGCAAGCCTGTACACAGGAAGGGCTTCCAGGGTACCCCTGACACCCTGTGCATATGGGATGATGAATAAGTAGATATGTTGACTAGAAGAAGGATGAGAAGAGCTGCTATTGGCAGGGTGAGTGAGGATGCCTGCAGCGGGACAGGAGCTATGTGCTATCTGAATCTTTTGGGACTTCTTTTTTCTTTCTCCCCTTCCCCACCACTGCCCCTGCCAATAAAATTTGAGCCATGGCAGGGAAGAGTCATGACTGAAGCAGCATCTTGGGAGAGCAGTGCAGGTGCTACAGCACTGTACTGCCATACACATGACTTCTGGGTGAAGCAGACACCGTTGGTGTCTGTTATTTCATCTATGTTGTCATACCAATTATGCTAGTTAGAATTACCAGTACTAAAGCAAGTTTTCCATTATTTTTTTTTCCCATATGGAGCGAATGGAGAAATGAGGTCAACAGCTCTGTCTGGCTTTCTCTGTCATTTATTCAGGAGACAAATGGTCCAACAGCTGTATTAGCATTCGGTTAATCTGAGTGTCTCTCGGGCGTAAATTAACTGGCTGCTTCTGGCACAGCAGACCTGGTAAAAGGTAAAAATTCAGAGAATTAATTTTTAGTGGCTGATAAGGCATTCTTTCCCAACAGGTTCCGTAGCAAAGAATTTCTTCACAAAATCAAAGTTGCCCATCCCAGAACTTTCTCATATCTGGTAAGTACTGATAGTGTTGGGGATCTCTATCCTGTTTTTTTAGAAGCACTTATTCAAGAGTTCATATTAAATTTTAAAAGTACTATCAATTATAATTATTTCTCTTATCTCCAGAATCACTTTGAGGCCCAAGCAGCAAGGTGCTCACTGATTTTTCTGACACACTTGTTTTCTGGAGAAAAACAGGACTGGGAAGGTGTGAACAGCAACATAACTGAGAGCTATTCTTAACTTTATTGTAAGCAGCATTATTAGCTCAAAGAATTGACACTTTTCCTGAAATGACACAGAGGAGAAGCACCTCTGGAATGTTTTAGATATGCTGTTGGTTTGATGTTTTTCTCTCTGTTTTGTCAGAGGAAGCCTAATTAAACAACTACATAATTTATCAGTGCTTTTCTAATGAACCAGTACACTTACTTTTAATGAGTTTATTGAGAAACAATTGTGGATGGAACTGTACATGATAAAATTTGACAAGGATTCTATTATATTTTCATAAACAACATGGTGCTTTGTAATTCAGTGTCATCCTTGCATGTCTGATAGGAAGAACAAACAATTTTAAACATGGATCAGAAATGCTGATAGAGGTTTTATTTTTATATATGCTTTTATGAAGAGAGATGAGAAGAAAAGCTTGCAAGAGCCTAAACATCTGTCAGGGTCAAAGGATATGTCTGGAATCTTTTCAAAGCGGATTTTCAGTTGTGAAAATTAAAAAAAAAAAGCAAAGAAGCATAATGTTGGGGGAAGTGAATATTGGAATTTAAACTTGATTACTTTTAAAAAGAATGGATTAACCCAATATGTTAACAAAGCACATTTTATTCTTACTGCTGGCACAACTTGTTCTCTGTGCAGTATTTCAAGAAAAGTATTCCTTTCTAGTAGATAAATATATTTTTGTGACAATGTGATTTATCACGTTGTGTTTGCTATACACATGGGATGTTTCAGTCTTTGTCACTATAACCTCAACAGCTTGAAAAATGCTTGTTACTTCCAAAGAGTAAGAAGTTACATGTTTATTTTAGACTATGCGCTCAAGATAAAATGACTAAATTCTTGCAAAGAGTTAATTTATAAAATTGAATTCTTGACTTTCTGAAGCCCAGTTTTCATGTTTGTGGAGGGTCCTAGAATTATAGAGAACTGCTTTAGCAAGAAGTTAACACTAACTTTTAAACCAGAAGAGCATTAATTTAGCTCTTTTCTTAAGGCTAGTCCATGGCTAGGTAACCATTGCTGAAGTCCGTGTTTAACTTTTACTGCTTGAAATGGTTGACGATCCTATGTAGATTGGCCAAAAGTGCTTCCAAGCTGTTAAAAAGTTACTTTTACCCTTGGAAGAAGGTGTGCCTGCAGTTTAGAAGATCTATCATATCCTAGGCTGCATCAAAAGAGGTGTGACCAGCAGGTGAGGTAGGGGATTCTGTACCTCTGCTCTGCTCTGGTGAGTGCTACATCCAGGTCTGTGGTCCCCAGCACAAGAAAGGTGTGGATCTGTTGGACTGAGCCCAGAGGAGGGCCACTAAGTTGATCACAGGGCTGGAGCACCTCTCCTATGAAGAGTCTTGAGAGAGTTGAGGCTATTCAGCCTGAAGAAGAGAAGGCTTTGAGGAGATCTTCCTACAGACTTACAGTATCTAAACATGGTCCACAAGCAGGCAGGAGAGGGACATTTCACAAGGGTATGTAGTGATAGGACAGGAGGCTCAAAGTAACCTGGTCTGGTGGAAGGTTCCCTGCCAAAGCAGGGAGATGGAGCTAGATGATCTGTAAGGTCTCTTCCAACCGTAACCACTCTGTGATTCTGTAAGTATAGGTTTGGGTATTTCATGTTCTAATATATACATACCATAATATTGAATGGTATCATGTATAAAAAGGATATTCTTCATTGAAAAAGGAAAAAGGGGCAAGTCAGTATTAGAAAATTAGCTGGCTTCATCTTCTCTGAGACAAATGGGCAAGTCAAAATCAAGTGCAAATGACAGAGATGATCATCTTGTGTTAAAATATCCCTTCTCAGAGTTGCATTTCTGTCTCCCTTGTGATGGCACACATATGTTTGCCTGAGGTAACAGGTTGGAAAACTTGTGCCTGTTGTATCCACAGGGAGCTAAGCGATGTGGATTGTGATGGAGCGCTGACACTCCCAGAGTTTTGTGCCGCTTTCCACCTCGTGGTTGCGAGGAAGAACGGTTACCAGCTGCCTGAGACACTGCCAGAGACGCTGCTGCCTGAGTACCTCCAAGCTGGTAATGTTCCTGTGGCAGGTTGTGTCCCTGTAGTCATCTCAGAAATCCATCATCTCTGTAAAGTGCAGGTTCACTTTCCTTCTGGAATGGGGTGCTATGCCATATAATGATTCTCTGGCTGCTTTTTAAGGCATGTGTTTCTGATTGTGCTTAGGAGGTGATTGCTGAAGAAGTAATACCTCAAAGCACAAAAGTAGGGATGCAAAGTATAGCAGTTACCAGCCTGTTAATGTCTGCCTCTTTGCTCCAGTGTGCTTCAAGTGTCATTACAGCTCAAGTAGCAGATGATTGCCTGTAGCAAAGGTAATCCAACAATGGATTTAAACTGAAAGAAGGCAGATTTACCTTAGATTTTAGGAAGAAATTCTTTACTGTGAGGATGGTGAGTCACTGGAACAGGTTGCCTAGAGAAGCTATGGATCCCTGCCATCCTGCAAGTGTTCAAGGCCAGGTTGGATGGGACTTTGAGCGACCTCATCTAGTGGGAGGTGTCTCTGCCCATGGCAGGAGGTTGTATCTAGATTATCTTTAGGGACCCTTCCAATGCAAACTATTCTATGAATCTATCATACAGCTTTTAATTCTTTTGATGATTTTTCCCATAAGTATTTGGCTCTTAAAGATTTGTTGAAAACAATACTGGACTGCTTTTGAACTCAGTAAGCTAATGTATTTTGTTAGATGCAGTTATCAGTGGTATCAAAGCTTGATTTTTTTTTGTAATTCATTTTATATAATCCACAGATTCCCCTACAAGTACTTTGCCTTAATGATGGGAATTACAACAGTTTATGTAGCACAAGGATGACTTAATCTAAAATATAACATACCTCAGTAAAAATGTGCAGTGAGACCTGCCCTTTCATTTGTTCTCTTCAGTTATGTCTCTTTTAATTATAAATGAACATTGAAATATATACTGTTCCATCTAAAATATGTGCAGCCTCTCTAGGGCAAGGAGGATTAATCACAGATGATAATTACAGTGCTAAGGGATAATATTTAAGACCTAATAAAATCTCCATTAAATTTGATGACACTGAATATATTAAAAGACAGGAAAAGAACAAATCAGGCTACAGTTAGGAAAATGAAATGTTGACCCTGTATCAGATTTGTGAAGTAATTTCTGATGGAGTCATGTCTCTAATCCACTATCTTCATACCCAAAGCAGTAAGCTCCTGGAAAACCTGAACTTCCAAGTCTTCGTCACTTTTAGTCTCTCTAATTACATTCCCTTGGCATAATTACAACTATCCTTTTCCCTAGGACCAGCACTTCGTTTGCTACTGTCATGATAAGTTGGGTTGTAAGCTCATCGTTGCAGATTTTTCTTGATGTGTCTTCACATTAAGCCTTTTTGGGTAAAACCAGTAGTAGGGAATCGTTATGTCAATAGGAAGAATATGTGGTAAGCCACGGTTGTTCCCTGGGAATCCTCCTTTCCCCTATTTGTCCCTTTCAGCACTTAGGTCTACCATTTTCTTAGTTGAGTATTGTTTCATGGTGTTGCATAAAAGCAAGTATTTCAAGCTGATCTACATGGAAGAGGTGAAAGGACTAATTGTTTCTTGTAGGTACTTCAAAAACCTCAGTTAATATACTAATTCTGGTTAACTTGAGGGTCTGAAAATATCTTGTGCTCATTCTGCTACCTAGTCAGGATTCAAAAATCTGTCTTTTGAAAGACTTGCATTAATGAGAAGTAGAACATCTCAACACACTGTAACACTGAGAATCACAGGGAAGCATAGAGCCTTGGCTGTAGCACTTCTGAAATAAAAGCATTGATAAGTAAGCAAGTGCCTCAAACAGTTACCTAAAATGTCAAACAAGAGAAACCTTATGTTTTCATGTTTTCATAATTTGATTTCTGTGAAATTTAGAATTTTTTTAAATTCTTTTTTTGCTTGTTAAGAACCCGAGGAATATTAGTGAAAACTGTTGTTCATTAGGTTGTTGTATTAGTTTCAGAGCGTCTGATAAGACTATTGTTAAAGCTTCAAATAAAATGATTTAGAGTGAAAGAGCATTTAAGAATGCATTAATCTTGCTAGTTTTATGACTTGTACTATAAACTACAAGCACAAGTCCAAATGCTATCCTGGCACAGCTCCACTGACAATTTGACCCACCACTTTGTTTTCTGAAAGTCTTTGTTAAAACTAATTTGCAGAATCTGGAAAGTTATTTGCCCTGTATGTAACCCAATGTATTGTAAATTAAGATAGATTTCCAAGAGCTTAATTGATTGCCATAAAACAGGTGCTAGCGAAAAAGTAGAAATGTGGTTATTCTGCCTTTTGATGTATTGATCTTTAAAAAAAAGGTGTTTTCTAGCTATTAAGATGGATTTATCTCAGAGGAACTAATCCCAGAGTGATACCAGCAGATCAACCTGAGCATGTGAGATAGAAATTAGCCTGTTGTGAATATTCCTTTGAGAAGTTAGAGTTGATTTCTTCCTCTGCCCCCCCGCCCCCATCAATGTTGTGTAAAGACAGTATGTACTACAGCATCCACTGTGTTTAGTGTCTTTGGTTTTTGTTGGCCTTCAGTTTTATTGTATAACACAGATTCTACTTACTTTTCAGTATTCAAAAAATCAAAATTTCAGCTGAACGTTTCATAAATACCTTTAACATTCCTAAGAGAGTAAGATATAAACTATAAGATCAACTAAGTTGATATTGGACTGGAAGGAGGAAAAGGGCAAATAAACAGTTGTTTGGCACTTAATGTTTACTAAAATCATTTATTCCAAATTTCACAATTATTTCTACAACAGAAATTACACATACTATGCCTTTCAGGACACTGACTAATTTAAAATGCAAGATAGAAAGATTTTCTTCATTATGTTGGTCATCCACATCTTACAGATCAGGTCTGATAGGTAGAAATGAAAGGCAAAATCGTGCTAGAACAGGTTTTTAAGACGTGTGTATTAACCAAAGACTTGGCATGTCCCTGCATTTGATTTTTGGGGTTTGTTTGCTTTTTTTCCCCTCTCTTTTTCTTTCCCCTGCAGCTTCTTTGAAGCCCATGCGTGACTGTGCACTATTTGATTCTTACTCTGAGCCATTGCCAGGCAGTCAGCAGACTCGGGACTTCAGTCGGACAGAGGTGAGAAGGTCTGAGCAAGGTGCTTGCCTTGCAGAGTGGAGGGGGACAGACCAGATTCACAGTGACTGTGCTCTGTATAACAGCAGAACTGCAGCTCTCTGAGAGAAGTTTAGGAGTCTCCAAGCTTCCAATTAAGTAATTCCAAACCCCTCTCTCAGCCATTTTTTCTGTGTGTGGGAAGGGCCAACAGGCTTTTTAAAAGATATGCCCACATAACGAAGTTCCCATTAGTCATCGAGGGATTTGGGTGATGTTGGAGGCTGCATAGTAGACCTTACCTGTTCATGTCCTGCAGGTCTGTGTTTGGCCCTCCAGTGCTGGGAGCCAGTGGTGAGGGGCAGAGCCTGTGCTGCAAGATGTACAGTGTGGCACACAGACAGCACTCAGGTGTCCCGAGCAATTCTCCCGAGTCTGAGCTGTTTAACAGTATGAGGCTTCTGGCACAGAGCTAGAATAATCAAATCATTTAGTTTGGAAAAGATTTCTAAGATCATCGACTCCAACTGTTAACCCAGCACTGCCTCCTTTCAGGTAGTTGTACAGAGCAATGAGGTCTCCCTTGACCCTTCTTTTTTTCCAGTCTAAACAACCACAACTTTCTCAGCTGCTCCTTGTGAGACTTGTGCTCCAGACCTTCTACCAGCTCCACTGGCCTTGTTTGGATGTGCTCCAATGTCCTTTCTTGTAGGGAGGGGCTCAGAACTGAACAGTAGTTTCAGTTGGATGTAGCAGGGGATTGGACTAGATCTCCAGAGATCCCTTGCAACCCCAACCATTCTATGATTCCATGAAGAAAAACTAAATAAAGCAGAAGAGTTTAACACTGAGGTTAAAACACAAAACTTTGAAGACCCTATGAAGCTGAACTAATCATGGCCACTGAATTGCACCTGAATATTGCAACTGAGTATATATGCTAGGGGATTTAAGGGTTTAGGATTTGAGGTAGTTAATCAGTCCTGCAGACTGACTGCAGGAACCAGCCCTTCTGGCACTGCTTCCAAGTTTAAAAGTAATGGTGTGCCATGACAGCTCAGCAAGGCTGTTCTCCGTTTATATCCTCCCAGTGCCTTGCTCTGGGGAGTTCCTGGATCAGAACACAGCTGCTCCCTCACCAAATCCATCTTAGTAGTGGTACCACCAAACAGAATCTTCTAAGCTTCTAATAAGTACAATGTTCACGTTAGGCACTGCTGCTGCTAATGCTTTGAGGATCCAGTGTACCTTCTGGCACTGTTAAAATGTATGCAGCATCCCTGGGATGTGTTACTCATCTTACAGTGGCTTGGCCAAAGTGCAGTCACACTGGGTTTGGAAAGCAGTGCTTTTGTTCTGCAAGTGCAGGCTCCTGGTATGTTGGCAGTGTAGTCAGGTCCTTTACCAGAACAGCCTACTCTCTTGCTTGTGACCTTATTTGGGGTGGCTTGCAACCCAATGTATAAAAGAAGATATGTGTATAATACAGAATTAAATTATATTTAAAATATAAATGAATATATAATTATTTGTATTTTATACACATAATTGAAAATCTTCCATTTACATTGTCAGAGATTAATGGATTTTAAAATATCTTCTCAAAACTAGTTTGAGAATCGTTTTGACTTGATTTAGTTTTTGTTCAACTTATGTTTGTACATTCAGAATTAACACACTGAATGTGCATCATTTGGAAGGTCAGTAATTCATCCCCCATTCATTTCTCCCTATGGGAAGTGCAGTAATTCACTGTTGCAATATAATTTTTATCTTGGCTAGTTGAGGAATTACAGTTTAGAGACTTGATCTCTACATTAAAAATATTGTATTATCAATGCAATCTGTTATGCATTATCTCCATGATTTTGTCTCTTTTCACAATTCAGCATGTTTATTTTCATTTCACTGCTGAACTACAGTACTGCAATAAAATGGAAACAGTTCTTGAATGCATCCATAAAGAAAATAATGGCAGGAAACATGTCACCTGGATACTAGGCTTTGTTAAACCTACAAAACACACCAGGACTGCTGATGATACTCTTGAGAAGGACAAGGGTGACTGATTTTTGTTTACCAAGGAAGTTTTGTCTTCCCAATTTTTTTTTTTGAGATTTTGTCTCGTACTCTCCGTTGGTTCTTTCCTACAAGCTTTCTCACTGCCAAAAGCTTAAAGATAAAACATGAGGTTTCACACTATATGCATAAAATGACTGGCTGGGGTTGCTCTGAACTTCCTCAGAAATGTCATGCTCACAATTCATTCAAGTTTGGGAAAAGTATTCCATTGATTAAAGCATGCAGTGACTTATGTCTTCACTTGACAGTGTCAGGGCTAGCTATGGATGTGAAACATTATGCTCAAACATTTTCAGAGTCCTCAAGCTGTATTTTTCCTCTGTTGCTTTTTCAGAAGGATTAGGGTATCCCATTCCTCAGAAGCTTTAGAAAACATCTCACAGCCCTTTACTCTGCAGTTTTCCTTTTTGAACTACTGACATGAGATTTTTGTGATCTTTAAAAAATGTCTACAAAATCTAGGTTTCTCAATTCATTTGTTTAGGACCAGTTTATTTCAGGACATTTTAAAGTCAAACCTAGTCCATGTTCCCTGGGGAAAAAAAAGGCATCTCTTAATATTTAGAGAGGCTTAGGTTTTCTGACATTTGCTGTATAGGTTTTTTGGTTGTGGAGTGTATCCTTGTTCCTGCAGATAACAGAGGTAGAATTTGTTCCTGGTTCCGCTGTCACATGAAAGGGAGGAGGGAGACAGAAATGCAAAGATTTCTAGTCTTAACTGTATTAATAAGAAATTATTAGCTATAAGCGCTTCCAGACAATCAGATCCTTATGTCCCCAACACTGGCTGTCAACTAACAGGCAGCACACAGGTTAGAAGGGTTTCTGACCTCTGCTTATGAAGCCACATTTAATAGCTAGTAAAGAACTTAGCCCAGAACAGCTCCCGAAATAACATTTATTAATACAAATATGTGACAGTTATTGTGGGTTCCGCTTTGCCGGTGATAATGTTCAGCTGCAAGATTGTATTTTAATTGATAATAAAAGACTCCAAAAGAAACCAGCAAAAAACACATTTTACAGAGACAAACACACTAAACTCAAGTTACAATACAACAATGTATCCCATTTTCACGACAGACAGAAACTAGCAACAAAGAACTACTAACTAAAAACACAGCCACCTAAACCACTTATCTAGACACACTTTCTCAATAACATTGGACAATAAGATATCTTGCACACCACTCTCTCTGTAACACAAAACAAAAGGAAAGAACAGAACTGCTTCTTATCAACACACATGTTGAAAAAAAAAGAAATTGCACCTTGAAAGTAAAGCAAGTTACTGTAGTTTCAAAACAGAGCTGGTCTTACAAAGTAAGAATAGCAAAAAGCAATAACCAATATAAAGTAGCAAAGTGTGAAGCAAGCTACTGTTATTAGTATTAAGGTAGCAAAACACAGTTAGTAAAGGAGATGCAATAATAAATTAAGAATCAAAGTAGCTGTTAGCATAAGATGCAAGATAAAATGTATAAAGGAATAAGCTTTGTAAGAAAGTAAAGTATAGAAAAATAGAAAGCACATGGTCTTCTTACCCCTACATTGTTCCAGGAGGTAAAAGGCAGGACAAGTTGCAGCAGCTACCTCAACAAAGACATGGCATTTCCCCCTCTCTGCTGGAGTTTAAACTCCACACTTTTTATACCTTTTTTTTTCCCTTCATGTGGTTTTGTGTGACTAAAAGTCAATCTTTTGATGGGGTGATACGGATGCCTGAGGGGGTAGCTCCTTTACTGGTCATAGAAGATATCTCAAAGGGAGGCCGTGTCATTTTTTAACACTCCACCCTTTGTTAATCTCATCAGTTTGAAAGCTTTTGTTCTGTGCTGCAGCACCCCTCCAGGGGGCTGAGGCGTCTCCCTCAACCCATCACGCTTATCAAGGGCCATCACCCCACATTCCACCTTGTGGGCTACACAGCAGAAGTTACAACAACAGCAAATGCCTTTAAGTTACTGCTGAAGTAACAGAAAATAAAGGAATAAGACTGGGGAGAAGTTCAATTTTCTTATCAGAGGCTGGAATGGACCTCCAACAGACATGTTAATGAAATTTATTTTTCCCATCTCTGTGACTGCATATTGAAAGAAAAAGAGTAGTTCAGGGATCAGCCAGAAGCCTTTAAAGCCATAGTACCAGGCTCTGCAGCATGGCTAGAATCTTGGCTAGAGACACTTTTCTCATGGAGACTGATTCTTGTGAAGGAGCTGGAGAAGGTTTAATTAACCCTAAACACAGGAGTTAAACATGTCTCTGTTGGGACAAGTGTCTCCTTACATTTTGTCCTTATCTCCTTCTGCTTCACTGTTGAAGTGCTTCTCTAACTAATTTCAGATGTGGAAATGCTGTACCTGGATAAACCGATTTAGATTGTCTTTCTCTATGTCCTTTATACTTCTTTACCTGACAAAGCAAATCACGGTTCAAGAGCAAATGTCATCATGATTTGTGTTGATCTGTATTCTTAAATATTTGATTGTGTAAAGGTGGGAGCTATTTCAATCATTATAATAAACAGATCTTCTTTCTTTAAGAAGTCATCAACTGAAGAGGTACCTGATAACTCTGCCCTGTTACAAGATGGAAAGAAAGATGACAAACAAGGTATTCAACTCAATAACTATTTTATTTTCCCTTTGGGGTTAAATTCTGTGTGTTTTTAGTAAGCCCCTATGTTTGCTGACACAAGCAATGTTACGTTTAATTTCTAAGCTCTGGTTATGTGTTCCTGTAGATTTAAAGAGACAACTCACTGACAGCAGCTGAGTTAAAGATAAATAAATGGAGGGATTTGCTTCAAAATTAGTTATATAATATGTGAATGATACAAAATACACTTTCTAAAATATGTCTAGTTCTTAGGCAATTAGTGTGGCACTTCTTATTTAAAAAAATTGTAGTTGTTATCAGGAATTTTGTAAGAGTAAAGATTACATTGGGTCCAATTTTGCATTTCCTCTTTTTCAGGAAACAGCAACACTTCAAAAGTAGTTTTTATTCCTATTTGAAAAAACCCAAACCCCATATTTTCTTGAAAAACAAAATTTTTTATCGAACTAGAGTGAAAAAACTTTATTCATTTCACTAGAAATCCATCAGGAGAAAGCCATGAGAAATGGAAGTGAACTTTCTCTTTTTCCATGCAGTAGCTTCTATGGCTTCCAGAATTGGCACAGGAACATCACACAGTCATTCATTCATTCATTTATTCCCTTTTGTATTCCCTTTCCCAACCTTTCAGGTTCTTACTTGCTCTCTTTCAGTTGTGGAAACAAAACAATTGTGGGTGTTTTGTTGCTGAATTCTCAGAGCTGTGGATTATGTATGAATATAAATAAAAAATACCTTGACCTCCCAGCTGTCCGCATGTTAAGATTGCATCAGAGCTGTGAGATCAGGTAGTCCACATTCCTGAATCACCAAGTTTGGCAGGTTCCCAGTGTCCCTGTTACAAAGAAAGATTGTTAAGGCTTGAAGTGTGTTTGTAAAACATTTTGACAAGTCAGCATATTCCAAGAAATTGGTGTTTTGTTGTAAAATGCATAATGAACCAGACCAGGACTTGAACCTTGAAGGTTATAGCTCTGAAATGTTTAGGGAAGATTTACTTTTTACTAAGGGATTTTTTTTTGTCCCCCTGTTTAGGTGAAAAACATGTACTTTTGTTTTTGCAGCTGACGTGTTAAGTCACATGGGAACCTGTTTTGAGACGTACAGTCATTCAGGGGTGAAGATTTGCTGTATTTATGACACAGATTCCTACCTTTTCAGCCAAAGAACAGCTTTTGTTCTACCATTTGTTGCTATTCAGAAAATACAAGAGCAGATCACTCTCCTGACTGAGGGGATCTCCCCAGAAGTCAAGATTCTGTAGCTCAGGATTGTGGCAGCAAATTTTCCTGCATTTTCAAAAGTATACAAATAAATGAAGTTCACTTTCTCAGGTTATAATGTAGTTAAACTTGGAAGATCACGTAAACTGAACAGGATCAGGAGAACCAGACTTTTCCCATATGTTTTGTTTGATAAAAGCAATTCACAAGATCGCAGTGGGTAAGGCTGGAAGGGACCATAGAGGGTCATCTGATCCAGCCTCCCTGCCCAAGGAGGGTCATCCCAGAGCATGAGAGATTTCCTTTCAAGTGGTCATTTAACACTGTATGTTACAGTACATTAAATTACACCATAGTGCATTAAAAATTCCTTTAAAAAGTCACTAGAAAGAATATGTAGAGTTCAGTTGAAGGGGACTAAGAACTTAACCCCCCAAATTCTCAAAATTTGAGATTATTTGGCAACTACAGCATAGGTCTTTCTGTTCTTGACTTTTGTGCTCTTACAAATTGTTACTTGTTAGAGTGCTTGGGTATTCTGAGGGTATTTGGCTACTTTTCAAGTATATTTGTTATTATTAGATGTTCTAATACCAGTTTAGGTGCTCCTTTCTCAGAGATGATACCTGTAGATTTTAGCCACACATACTTAATTACTTTTTTTTTGCCTTTTTTCCCCCCTTAAGCTCTTAAAGTAAGCACTACTCTCAAAACTATACCAAAGGAATTTCAGCACTTGACTGTGAAAACAGGTAAGAAGAAAAAAATTGAATGTTACTTAAATCAGAATTTTGACCAAATATTTTTTATATATGATAGTAAGCCTAAATTAATTTTTGCAAGAACCTTTTGCTCTCATCCTGTTTTACTACTAAAATTGGCTTTTACCTCATAATGACTACCACTTGCAAGATAAATATCAAATACTGCTTCAGGTTGTCAAAAGGTTTTCTTGGTTTCTTTCCCTCATTGTTAGTGTATGGGCTTTTCATCTCTGGGAAATGTTTTAACATAGTGGTTTGAAGGAGTCTGAACTGTGTTACAAACAACATGTAACAGCATGAATACCATGTCTTTTGGTAAAATCTTATCTAAAGCATAGAATAACTATGTAATGTTTCAGTAAATATTCTGAAATGTCCTGTTTCTTTGTGAAAGCTGAGTTTTCAAACTTTGTGTTAAGGAGTTAAAGGACAGAGTCTTTTGGAAACACAGACCTGGAGGCACTTAAGACACTGACGCAAGCGCTTTTGATTGAGAGGGTGTTTCTTTGTTGAAACCACCCTTGATTTTTCTCTCCAGCTTCAACATACACTTCTTGTTCCTATCATTCTGGAAAATGTTATTTTTGAAACAGCATGTGTCAAAATGACTTAGTTGCTCCAGAAACTTCCCCTGTGTTCAGTTCAGTTCAACAGACCTCCCTTGCCTTCCTCTTCAATTTCTTTCCTAGCGTGGTAAGAATATTTTTAAGCCCTTCCTGGTCCTAGCCAAGCAAAAATTTGGACTTTCTTTTCCTTTTGCTTATATGTTTTTACTCAAGAAGATATCCTTGATTAAGAAAATGGACCCCACATGTCTGTCACAGCAGTTTAGTCTTATAGCTCAATTTATTCAGGGCTGGTCAACAGCTGCATGCCTCATTTCCCAACTCTTTTTTTTTTCTGGCCTCTTCCCAAACACTTGGCAGCTGCCAGATTTCCATCCATTCTCAAATGATTGCTGCTTCTCCTTTGCACACACACACACAGACACACACACACTCACACTCTCACTCTCACTCTCTCTTTTGCACTTCCCTCTCAGGGAAGGGGAGGGTGGTTGCCAGACTTTCCGTTCTGTTCTCCTTCCCCCTGGTTTTGCCCAGGAGCACACCGGGGTGGGGGAGTTTATTTTCAGTTCAGCATGTCCATCTTCAGTACATTTAGGAAAAAAAAACCTACTGCACATCTCCTTTGCCACCAACCTCTTTTCCCTAGTGTTCTTCATCTGCTGGTCAGTGAGGTCTCCCTGATGCCTCAGTGCTACTCCAGCAGTATTGCTGTGTTTATATAACAAGGGAGACAGGGGCAGAGTTTCACTCCATCATCATGGCCACTGTAGGGATTCTGCTCTTGCTGTCCTGCACATTGAGGATTTGAGAAAGCACATTCTCAGGTTGCATGCTACAACTGATGTGAGAAGTAAAGTGTTTAACCAGTGGACTAGAGGCAGCACAGTATGAAGGGTTATTTTGGAATCAGTCACCATTCTGAAAGGTCATTGTCATCATTAACCTTCAGCATGAAAACTCAGTTGGGATGAAGTGGGAAAAATTTCACATGCCTCTTTGGTTTTTCATTTGGGCTGTTTATGTAAACTCAGGAAAGATAATAGTGCTGTGCTTCGTTATGTAAAAGTTTTCTTTGCCATCAGAAGGTCTAGAAATTTGAAATCAGTAAGAACTTTATATATTCAGCATCTCTGAATATCTGGCCAGTTTATTTAAGCTCCTAAGTGCAAGGTCATTGTTGACATTACACTTCTGAAGTATTGAGGGCCAAAGTTGTGAGTGTTTAAATTGTGTTTGAGCATTTTTCCCTAGACCACCCATAAAGAGATGAGTCAATGAGGTTGATTTAGACTAGTAGAGAATATTTTGATTTTTGCTTTTTTTAGCCATGTGGCATACTTGCACCTTTTATAGTACAATTTTCCTGCAAACCAAGGAGGCACATGTTGAGTATAACATATTCGGCTGGAGCCAAAAGTTGCTGAATTGGCATACTTTGTAATGTTAAAATTAAATTGTATTGCAAGAGGGATGTAGGAGAACTTCAATACTCAAAACAGGAACCTTCACACTCTCCTGTGAATGAATAAATACAGTTCATGATTCTTTATAACTTTAATTAGTGCAGACCAAGCTGTCCAGTCCATCAGCCCCTACTGCTGCTGGAATCATGCAAACTTTTGAATAATAAATGTAAATTATTTACTCAACAGCTTTAACTTATCTGTTTCGTGAAAGTTAGGCTTATGTGTCCATAACAATGGATATATGGAAAACTCATGAACTGGATAAATAGCTTTGAACTGTCTTGAATGGCTATGTCATGTATGTGTATAAACCTGCACCTCAAACACAAGGTATGCATAGACTGAGCATACCAAAAGAACTGCATGTTTTATGGAAATCCTGCCACAGTTATTTGTATGTCCTAATAATGAACTATCTGCTCCACAGTATTTTTTGTATTATACTTCTTATTTTGAAAGGTAAAGCTAAGTCTTGGTTTTCTGTAATTGTAGCCTTGAATTTCCTAGTTTTTCCAAGGCTTAAAAAAAAAATCCTTGGCAGTAGCATTCTACTGCTTTCCTTTTTTATTAGTAGTCATTTCAGGGTTCTCTCTTCCTTATGTTCTTTCCTGTCTACCTCAACAGCTTGGTGGGTTTGAATGTTAGTTTTACCTATGGGTTTTTATACGAAAAGCTTTCTTTTTCTGAAAGGAGTATGAACAGAATTTAGTTTCCATAAGAAAAGGAAAATTTGAAGGTTCTTAAATATGGTTTAGCTTAGAAAGGATTTATACTTCCTATTTCTAAGTGGCAGATTTAATAATTGTGCATGTAATTTAATAATCAGCAATTTCAGCATTGGAAAACTGGGTCATATGGCTTTAAGGAAGCAGTGTCTGAAGTTGTATTCTCTGGGAGTTTGACACAGAGAGAGGGAGGAGGATTATCACCACTGCATATTTTAATATTAATTCCCTCTCCTTCCTGTAGTTGCTAGGAAGAGTTTGTTGCACAGAAATCTGGAATGACAGTGAGCCAGTTTGGTCATGACAGTAATCTACTAAAACTTGGTTTATAAGTGGTCATTTGTATCACTGCCAGCTGCATTTGGGTTTGTTCCATCCAAAGCACCAACTCGCACTGTGTTCCCTTTAAAGCAGTTCCTTTTATGAAGAGCTGGTGTGTGGCTGTACATGTACCATATGCTGCTACGTGTGTTCTGTGATACAAAGGCCTCCTATGGAGGATCTATGCAGTTCTACAGTGCAAGCCATTAAAAACTCAGTATTTGCCAACTGCTACCACAGATAGTTCCTGTTCTCTGTTTTGGAGGATCTGTTGTATTCTCAGATAATGCTGTATAGTAGCTGGTGATAAATCATATATCTGAGGAAGCCAGAAACTGATAATTATTTTTTTCCCCCTAACCTACTTGTTTCTCTTAAGTGTCATACCTTGATTAATAGACTGGGAAAAGTAAAAGGATTTGCTTTGTGTGTGCATTGTGATCATTGATGCTGCTGTAATGCCTTGAGGATATCTCAGTGGGATGAATTTGAAAGCAATCATGCAGATATGTTTTCTCAAAATTATCTGATGTTAGTAAGGAGAGCTACAGAGAAGACAATGTAAACCAAGCAACAGCCTCAAGGAATTACTCATAGAGGATAAACTAGCACTGTTATGTTCCTATTACATAAAACCTGCATGTGGCAGGATATTTGGAATCCATGCAAATAAAAGAAACCCATTTTTACATTATTAGAAATGTGTTTGATCAACATTCAGACTTGAAAGCTTTCTACCTTCAAATATCTTTCCTTCCCAATGTCAAAATGGTCTCAACCTGACATGTTCATTTTTTTTTAATGGGTGATAAGATAATGTACTTTTATACTAACTAGTTAAAGTATTAGAAGGACATAAACCTTTGTGCATCTGGAAGCAGGACAACTAATAGATATCTGAACTAAGAATAAGATATTTTCTGTAAAAAGTTTATACTGTTCCTTTATGTTACTTTGTCACAACTACATCCATAAGTGCAGGTCAGAGCTGCCAGACCTATTGCTTTTCCTGTATTGTGGCAAGCTATTAAAAAGGTGAGGGTCTGCCTACATGTGGGGTTTTGAGTTCTTGGGAGATTCACACACTACAAAAGCAAAGGGGAAGCAGAAGTGAAAATCAATCCCCATTACTCATGTGAGTTGAGCACACTCTCACATCCATATTTGCAACACTCACATTTTTAATGAACACTGATTCTGCAGCTTAAAGGCGTTTGTTTAAAATATGATGTTTTAGCAGTTCTTTTTTCTCTTCTGTTCCAGCTGCTCAGGAATCTAATGCACTTAGAGCCAGACCACGATCCAGGTACTGCTTTCACTTCTATTTCAGGAGAAGTAGACACCTGTGGTGTTAGACACAAAGCATAAGTACTGCTGTTGGATTTTTTTCTTTTTAATTGGTGTGGTGCTGCAAGTACAGCTCAGATCAGACTGATTTACTGGGAGGAATTCTGTGAGCTATAGACCCTACATAAGCACTGCTCTGGAGCCCCGTGATCTCTGGTCGTAAGGTGCTGGAAATTTTGCCTATCTACCCAGCCCTGCTGCCCTGTCAGGGTGGTGACTGCCTCCAGCCCAGCCCCAGGGGTGTCCTGGCAGGACAGCTGTGACCACCCCATTGAGGGGAATGTCCTCAGCAATTTTTTGCTTTTGAAATGTACACAGTGGTTTCATATGGAGGGAGACACTGCACATTCCCACAGAAACAGCAATAGTAGCTCAGCTCTCTGGTATGGGTGAGTGAATCTTTTTGTTGGTATATGTGTACTTGGCTACAATTGGGTTGATGTGTGATGGAAGGTCTTAGGGACTGACACTGTTGTCTGCTAGAAGTGACATATGTTGAACCTGGATGTTTGAAAGTAAAGAGAAACCTGTGCCAGAAAGTATTGTGTATAAATACATCACATCTTGGGTTTGGCTGTTCACCTACTGGTATATAGCCATATTGTTAATTCACCTTCAAACTTTTCTTCTTTAGTGCCAGGTAGAGGACTCCATTTTTATTTTTTTGTTTGTGTGGGTAATGAGGGTATAAACAGGAGCTCCCTGCTTACAAACTTCTCAAAGCCTGCTAGTAAGAGAAGATGAGCTGTAAGCATGATGATTGAAGATGGAAATCCTCTGTTCTCAGCACCTGCATTTGGAAAGGCCTTGTGTGTTGTGTTTTTCTGCATCTAGCCAAAGTTTTTTAGTTTTCACACAGTTTAAAATTTTCTTGCTGTGTTACTGAATTGCAAATACCCAAAAAGTGTGCAAAAATGCATAAAATAGCAAATGCTCAAGTTCAAAAACAGTCACTTGAATGTGACTACTCTGTCACATATGACTGTCACCCATCTGACTGTATGTTCCTGCTCTAATGCAAGAAGTTGAGACTAAAGATGTCTCAGCACTTCCTTGAACTCAGATCTCCTGCGCTTGTTGGATAATGGGATGAAGTACTGCAGGTGGATTTATTTTTCTCCATAAAGAATAATTGGGAATTTAAAAATACCAAAAAACTTTATACGACTTTAAACACCACATTGGAATTTATTCAGTAACTGAAAAAAGAGGTAAAAATATTGAAAGAATTCGTGGTGTGAATAATAAATCTGATAAACTTGGTGATGATGATAAACAAAAAGAATCGCTGGTGGCTTCTCCAGGAGATCCTAAAACCTTATTCAGCAAGTGAGGAGGAATCTGAGAGTCCTCATGTCAGGCAATGCTAGGGAAAGAAGTAAATCAGAAGTCTTCTGTCTAGCAGAACTAGGGGAAGAGGGTGGCGTAATTCGGCGATTGAGGCTCCTTTAAGACAAGCTGTGGGACTTGCTGAGAAATCCATCTATGGGCACATGTACTCTTTACTAACTTTGATTTATTGACTTGGAAGCAGAATGTTGAATCTTATTGTAACAGTCCTGATGGGATGTATAGTATTATTAACTCAGTGACGATGGCACATATCCCCAACTAGGGAGATACACAAGCTTTGTTACAATGTTTGTTTATTCATGAAGAAAAAAAGAACAGTTTTAGAAAAAGAAAAGGAAGGACTGAGCGGGGGAAAAATTGAAGGCTAGATCAGAAAACTGGGAATATCAAATCTTGATGAACTTCTACCTAAAGAAGATTCTGATTGGAATCTGAATGAAGATGTTGGCTTAAGAAGTGTAAAATATATCAGACATTGATTTTATAAGGAGTTCAGAATAGAGTGAAGAAACCTAAGAGTCTTGTGAAATTGTATGAGGTGAAGGAGGGAGACAGAGACTCTCCATCAGCTTTTTATGAGTGGTTGTGTGAAGTGGCTCGGAAATGGACAGGCTTGGACCCGGAGAGTGAGGTAATAGGATGTTCTTCAGTATATACTTTCTATTGGTCAGTTGGCACCAGATATAAAGAGCCTGTTTGGCAAAATAAAAAAAAAAAGAAATATCCATTTCCCATTAGTGGGAGGTATTTCTGTTCTACTCAAATGTGCTTTTGGTCTTGCCCTGACTTGTGTGATTTGTTACAGCAAGTGTAACATCTCACATTGTCCGTGTTCATTTTGAACAAATTTTCCTCCTTGCAGAAAAACTGTAATTGTGACAGCTTAAAAACATTGGACAGTATTCAGCAAAACCAAAATTCTTAGCAAATGCACCACCCTTAATTGGAATTGGAAAGATTTATTGAGCCATGTATTTGACCAGTTTTGGTCACTTTGGAGCCATTCAGTTTTTTTGGATTTTGAAAAATTTGGTGACTGCTATAAAAAATTTGTTATAATAGTTAAAATTTTTTCTAGTGGAATTTTATAAATTACAAAATATGTACTTGCAAGAGGTGTACGTTGAAGCTATACCAGTGTAAACATTCTCCTTGCAGTTTTGAAAGGCAACAGAAACTCTTAAGGGGTGTGTGTGGGTAATTTTACTTGGATTTATCCAAAATAGTTGATACAATTATCCTGTTGACAAAGTTACATAAGAAGGCCTGAAGCTGTGTTACAACAGGCCTTAAAAAATCCTAGCCCTGTAAGCACTTGGGTCCCTCTGTTGCCGAATAAATTTGTCTTGTTATAAGGGGGAACTTTTAATCCTTAGGGCAAGGAATTTCCAGCATGAACCTGAGTTCTGGTTAGTGTATTTTTATGTACTAATCCCTGTAGTTGTTTAAAATTCATTTTTGAAATAACATGTGTTCTGCTTTTCCCCTGCCTGTTTTTCCTTAGGTCTTATTCTAGCACATCCATAGAAGATGCCATGAAAAAGGGAGAAGAGCCCCCTACTCCACCTCCAAGGCCACAGAAATCACATTCCAGAGCTTCCTCTTTGGATCTGAACAAAATATTTCAGCAAAACACACAAGGTAAAGTTTGCTTTCTTTCTTCCTTTGGAGACCTTTTGGGTTAGCTGCACGCTTGGCAGCTTGATCTGTTTGCAGAAATGCTTGATGATATGTGCACGTGCTGGCCCTTACTGTAGACAGTAATGCACTACAGAGCAGGAGTAGTTGCATTTGCTTGCATTACGTTGCCACTGAGAGGAAAAATCACTGTTGCTATAATTAAGGTGATGATAACGTTTTCTGGCACAATAATGGGAAGCTTAACATATGGGAGTCTGTCATCACTGTTTATAACTAGTCTGGCTGTTTAGACTACTCTTATCAGTAACTACAATATAATTGTTTTATTACTATTTATTTTTTGTAGTTCAGAAGCAGTAAGAAAACTCTAAATATTTAAACTTAGAGAAAGAAAACAAACATTTTTGATGTTAGAGTCTACCATATGCGTGGGGACATTCAGAAAACATTCTTTGCGTAAAAAGAAAAGGTAATTTCTTTGGACATGGTTTCCTGTTGAGGGGAGGGAAAGAAAATGTAGGATAGTAGGTGGGGTGAACTGAAAGAAAATGGCTTTTCAACATGTTACTGTTCAAATATGCCTCTTGCTTTGCACAGTGAGCAGTGGAAAGAGTTGCTGTTTGTTCAGGACAGCAGTCACCCAGCATCACTGTGCTTCAGCAGTGTCCTTGAACCAGATCAAGGTTTATGTGGGGTACACAATCATCAGACTCAGCGACTGGGTTAAACATGGTCATCCTTATGCTTCAGAAGAAAGCCAAGGTTTGACTGTGTCAAGGAATGTTTAACTGGGCTCTCTAATGTGGCTTTTAAGTAAAAAAGTTTCACCTCATGCTATGTGGGACTTCTCTTGTGCAAACACTAGAGAGAATTCAAGAGTCCTGCTGTGTGTGCCGAACCCTGAAACTCTATAGGAATAAACTTTATTTTTTGCCTTACACAGAGAAGTCATTCCTTATCTTTGACTATGGTTCCTGTTGAAAGATGTGTTGCCTCCAATTTTGATTTTATTATACATCAAAATAAAACTCCAAACAGAGCCAAGTACACATTTTTTAAGGCAGCAAATCTTCTCATAATCCAGATAACAAGTATAATTGGAAGGAAATAAACTTGGGTTTAAGTTTTGTTTGGAACACAAATGAAAGAAGAATGTAATTTCTCAAAGAAGCTATTCTGTGAATGAAAATTAGCATCTTGCTTTTGCAGTGGTTTATTTTGAAAGTCATTATTACTTTTGAAGCAACATAATGGTTCCTTTTGGGCAAATTAACAAACTGTGTACAGTTTTGGGTACCACAATATAAGAAGGATATAAAGCTATTAGAGAGTGTCCAAAGGAGGGCCATGAGGATGGTGAGGTTCTGGAGGGGAAACCGCACAAGGAGCAGCTGAGTGCACTTGGGTTGTTCAGCCTGGAGGAGACTGACAGGAGACCTTATTGCAGTCTACAACTTACTCATGAGGGGAAGTGGAGAAGCAGGTACAGATCTCTCTGATGACCAGAGACAGGACCCAAGGGAATGGCATGAAACTGTCCCAGGAAAAGCTTAAGCTGGATATTAGGAAAAGATTCTTCACCCAGAGGGTGGTTGGGCACTGGAACAGGCTCCCCAGGGAAGTGGTCCCAGCACAAAGCCTGACAGTTTGAGAAGCATTTGGAAAATGCTCTCAGGAGCATGATGTGATTCTTGGGGTGTCCTGTGCAGGGCCAGGAGTTGGACTCCAGTGATCCATCTCAGGATATTCTGAATCTGTGTGTGTTCAGCATGATTAGAATAATCCTATTTTGGTGTGTTAGTTTTTGTCTTATTAATTCTGATTCAGAAATAGTTCTTATTTGGAAAGTTTGGTGGATAATCTGCTTCCAGACCTGCAAAGGTGTGCTCAGTAATTCTGAGTTCTGTTTTCAGTTCTACATAGGTCATGGTGATCTATAAGTATCATTTCTTTAATTACAAAACCATCTGTGGTTTGGAGCAGTTTTGTTTATTTCCTTTTTAAAGGGCAGAAAAGAGAAATCTCTTCAAGTAAATTCAAAGACTTTGGTGGATCCTTGTGGGCAATGGGGCTTTTTGTTTGTTGGTTTTTGTTTGGGGGTTTTTTTGGTTAGTCATTTGCTGCTGCTCTATCATGTTTGCCACCATCTATTGTGCCCTTCTCCTGGCAAGTATACACACAGAACATTTGTCTAGGAGGGGTGGGATGTCCAGCAATGCATTAGCCACATAAACTGTGCTTTGAAATTGCTGAACTGGGACATAACTGGTCTTGAAGGAGGCACCTTCATTTATACTTCATAGCTGCACTCCTCTGGGATGCTGTAACTAGTGTTACCCAGGAAAAACAAAAAAGCAAGAAAACTTACTGAAATGCCCCACTTTCTCAGATATCCATATGTGAATTTCTGCAAAAAAAATCTCTTCTATTTTTTGTTTTTATTTGTGTAGTCTTTGTTAGCAACTGAGAAAAATTCTGTATTGCTAGTTACTCAGTGTGTTTCTTTTTGTTGAATATATAATTTCTGGCATTTGGGCTGTGTCTGTGTTAAGAAAATACTTGGCTAGAATGTATGCATTCTTGGAAGGACAACAGCAAGCTATAAGTGGAAACAAAAATGTCAGTTTAAATTCATACATGACCTGGTTTACATCTTCATTTCTTCTCTGGCCCACTCTCTAGTCATTTATAAGCCAAGAGCTTCCAGAGTAAGACCTGGATATTGAGGGGGCCAAAACTGGGGCAGCTCGGAGCCCAGCACTCCTGCAGCAGGGCCTACAGCCCCCTTTTGCCTTCAACATCAGCAGTCAGCTAGAGCCTGTCTTGGGGTAACTTTGGGTTTGGGACAACTCTCAGCTCCTGTGTTAAAACCCAGAAATACATCCATTGTCTTCTGGTGTTTTGTTCAGTTACGTTTTCTGCTCATGACAGCTACTTAAAGAATTTACTTTGGGGCAGTTAATAGGCAGTGACAGCAGTCTGGGTCGTGTTAGATTCATGCAGATGCCTCTGAAATACATTTTATTTCCCATTTAGTTTGATTTCTGAATCATGTAACTACTTTAACAGTTCTGTTGAAGGAAGTATACTTGTTGGTAAAGAGAATTTTCTTTGATGAAACAACAAAATTGTCATACTCAGTGTAGTTTCATGTTGTTCTGGAAGCAGATTGAATATTGCTGTGTAATTTAACAGAAGAGCCACATAACTATTTACAAATGAATTTTTGACTGAAGGGTTTTCAGCACTCATTTGCTTTTGAAACGCAGCTCCTGCTGTGGCTATCCCTGCAGTGAAGAACACGTGGAATGCAGGCACCATTTTTTACATGGGCTTGGAAGCAAACACTCACCGTAACCTAGATTTGCTCCATTGGGCTGCTGGTTTCAGCCAGCAATATGGGGCTAGTGTTTTGGGGTTTTCCTCCCTTTGAAAATGTGAGGTGTTAAGTTCCACACTTGGTCAGGGGGAAACACAGCAAGCATTTTATTGCAAGTGCAGTGTTTTCTGTTACAGGTGATGTTTTCCTGACTACTGTCAGATCTGTAACTTCCACTTTGCATTGCTGGGCTAGTGACGGCTGCCAAACAAGAGAATGTCCCTTTTTTCTAAACGTAGTGTTCACAGTAAAGGAACAAAGGAGGAGATTTATTGGTGTGCATCAGTGTTCCCATGAGTGACATAAATGTGTCTCCACATCACTTCTGTGTTCCTTCATATATGTATTTCCCAAACAGTTTAAAGTCGTAGTTTTATTGTTAAGACTCAGTACAGTCTTCTTTCTGCATCCTTTCCTTTTCCTTAGTGCTAGAGGAAGACCATGTTCAGCATCACATTTTATCCTTTTTCGTACCTTTGAAGAAGACTCTTCATTACTTCTTTTACTTCATCAGACTTTTATTACTTCATTCAATTAGCACTTCCTTTCCTTGAGCATACAGGCTTCGTGGGTTTTATTTGCCAAATGTGGAGATTGTGAATAGTTAAATATATGTTGAGATGTCTTCTTTTTTTCATATTTGACTGACTACAATCAAATTCTTTGTACTTCTGTTTAAATCTACATGTCAAATAAAACTGTTCCATAATTCTGCAGTAAACAGGATTTTGAGAATTAAAATGATTGTTGTCATATATGTTTTGATACAAATAAATGCCAGTAGTTACCATAATACTGTTTTTCCAGTTGTTTTCAGCAATATCTCTTCAGCTATATTGTCTTTTTAGCTTAGTGAGCCAAATACAGGTGACTTTCCCTTTTGTGCATGTGGAACTGAGTTCAAAAAAACCTGAGAAATTTAACCCAGATAAGCATGATTGGTGTGTTATCTTCCATATTCTTTTATGCTTAATTGTATTTGCTAGGAAATGTCTGTGTCCAATGAGGCTAGTTGTGTGCAATACAGTTACTAAAGACAAGCTTTAAAGGGTGATGCAGGGAGTTATGTTTTTGTATTACCACAAATACAGATTTCTTAAGTAAAATTTTATTTGAAAGCCGAGGTGACAAGAGGGAACTTAGAATAGTAATGTTCCTTTTTTAAGGCTGAATTTATATCATAGTGAATTTAATGAAGTAATTTTCATTGCTTTTATATTCGTCTTGATTTAGAAAAATCCGGCTGCTTTCTTGAGTTTTGCCCATGCTGTAGTACTGTACTGTCTTGCTTGTTACTGTGTTGTGTTTATTAATCAGACCATTAAACATTAAATTAGAAAGTTGATGATTCTGAAGGACCTTTATTTTAGAATAGAGATAATGACAAATACCATCAGCAAAATATGCCATTTCATGAATATAGTTTGCATAGTTGTAGTGGTTTTAGCTAGGCCTCAAATTAGCAGGCTCAGAGAGCTGTACAAGAGCTGTAATATAGGAAGCTTCATCAAGTGAGGAGTGTAAAGTAAGTGACTATAAGGATTGTAACAAATTTAAGTTAAAAATGTCTGATGCATAAACCACAGAGAACAGAAAATTGGCCTGCTGATCATGTTTTTGTCTGGCTATGAAACAATTTTAAAATAATTGCTGCCAAAATAATTTTTCAAATTGGAGAATTGATTTTTTTGGGGGGGGCAGGACTCAGTTGCTGATCTGTTACTGGAACTGCTATTTTCTTCTAGTCATAGACTCATTGAATCACCTAGGTTAGAAAAGACCTCCGAGATACGAAGTCCAACCCTTGATCCAGCACCACTGTGATAGTCCTGTTCCCCTTCAGAATATATGTGATCAGTGAACTTGAGCTTATTTTGAAGAAAATATTCATGTCTTCCTTCTGATTTGACTGGAAGAGTTTTACTCCCCTCAGTTCTTCGGAAGTTTTTATGAAGGATTTATGTGTTTAAAACTATGTAACTTATTTCTTTGCCCAGCTGGACAAGAACATAATTAAGGTTGAATAAGATACAGAAAACAGTGAGGACATAAATGGATGAATGGTTATTACATGATAAGAATCTGATGGGGTAACTTATTTTTGCATTTTTAGGTTTTTAAATTTTTAGGTCTGTCTCTAAGGGCTGAGCCCAGAGGGTACTTTACTGGGGTAAATCATACCAGCCTTTCAAGTGTAGTTGTTCTTCACAATTTATGTAAATAAATGGAACTTTTTAAAAATTATATTTTCTCATTTATCTAATCTTAGCTCTTTCAGGGATTGAGGAATGATTTGCAGTCTGTTTTCATTCTGTTGCAGGTTGCTAAAAATTAAATTTTAATCCAAAAGCTCCTTTACAGAAAATTGTAAAGGTTAACATGTTCTTGACTGACCCTACCAGCCCCACAAAACTTTTTTGTGATCCCATGTGGATTACTCTGTTCCATAAAAAAAGTATTGGTTCGCTGTAGAGCAGCTTTATAGGTTAAATGAGAGGATCTGCTATTTCTTGTGTGGAACAGTGGTCAAGCTGCCTCCTTTGTGGGGAAGACCCTGGAGATGCAGATGTCCCCAAGAAGTGTGTGAGTCACAGGTGGGACCAGAGAGGTGATGGCTGGTAGCCCACTGCCCTTCCTGGCTCCCATGTGCCTGTTCCGATTGTATTCGTGTTGGAAATGGTCACAGGCGATAAGTGCTGGATCCTCTAGCATTTAATTCCCTTAATCTCCAGAGGTGAGAAGCTCTGGCAACATGGATCTGTGGGAGGTAGGTGGAGAGACTGTGCCTCCATGTGGGTGGAGAATGAAGCTAAATGTGCAGTGAGATGGAACAAAATCTTGAATGAATAATTTTGTTTAAGGGGGAAGGGAGGAGAGAAAAACCGTCCCCAAAGAGAAACATGCAGGAAAGAAAAGGATGGAGAAAACATTAACTAGGAAATAAAATGGTTTAGGGAAAATGAGGGGCTAGACGGTAAAAATACAGCTGTTGTGGACATACGACGCAAAAGAGAAAAGAAATAGTTTTTTTAAAAAAAAAAATAATGCATTTCACAAATTTTCCTTAAAACATGCTAAAATTCATGGATAGGACAGAGACCATTAAAAACCACCTCTAATGATGTTTTACTGGTTTGATTTGGAAGTGACCCATCAAACATGTTAGCACACCAGTGTCTTATATGGTCACACCTGTGAGTTTATAGTGCAGAAGCATTAATTACTTACGGTCTGGCTACATCTCATAATTATTTGGAAAGTACATGAATAATTTTCCATGCTGTTGAGGTACAAATGATGTTCCGTATGATTGGCACATGAAAACAGACTTGTGACAAGAGTGTGTGACAAGTGTGTGTCTGTGTATCACTTGCTGTGACCCACAAAGCTTTGCCTGCTGAGGAGGTTTCCAAAACTAACTGTGAGAAAAGGGGTTATTCTGCCACTGGCAATGCTTTCTACAGCAGGTCTACAAACCTGGTAACAAAATTAATACCAGGAGTCTAAAATATATTTTTTGCATTGCTGTTACCTTCTGAGGAGACATTAGGAAGAATTGTTGAAACAAATCCCTGGATCAATAGGTATTTTGCAACTACAGTGCTAGAGTCCTTCATTAAATTTATATTCTTGGCTACAGCTTTACAGTTTGATGGGGTTTTTGTAGACATAGTTGTGTAAATTAATAAATCAGATCTCTTGGGAAACAGTTATTTCACAATCACCTTACTAATGCTGTTATCAGGAATGTAAATAAATGAAGTGTAAAGAACTGTATCCGTGTTATGGGATAACCAAGTACTAATTTCAGTGAACAAGAATGGAAGTTTTGTAAGAACGAGGTAAACAGAAACCAGCTTAGACACAAAACTTTTCTGTGGTCTGCCTTTGGCAACAGAAGCAGGAAAAGTATCTCAAAAAGCTCTCCAAAATAGTGTCAGAGTGGAAGGGTGAAAATGGAAAATGCTGGCTTCCCTGAGGAACCAAAGCCGTAGGTAGTCAGGGGAACTAAAGAATAATTCATTCTCTCAGTTTATCTTTTTTGAATTGATTTCAGTTTTCAGACCCTTTGCTCCCTGATAAAATGAATTGGTTGGTCTTTTGTTAAACTTGTTCTCTGAGCTGAAGACTCTTAAGCAGCATAAACTGATGTAAATCTAACATGCAACCAGCCTCTCCCTTGATCCAACTGTGCTGGAGCATCCACTGGGAAAATAGCAGAAACATCAGCCAGACTCTGCTGAGGAACCCAGTTTTTTCCCAGTTTAAGTCCCTGGATGGTCCCCACACAGTTGCAGGAGAAGTGATGGTGGGGAAACAGAATGGAAGCAAGAAACTGGATTTAGGCCATCTGGAACCAGATCAGCCCTGGATTTAGGCTGAGTTTCGTTAAGCCTGCATCCTTTTTGTGAGCTGGGAAACACAGGCCTCTTTCTCTGTTTTGGAATTATGACCAAAAGAGGAGGGACAACCAAACTCTTTTGATCAGAGGTTGAAGGATGTGTAAGCTTTTGACCTGAGACGAGATCAGTTCCTTTGGTAGGCAATATCTAGTTTCACTTTGGCTAGAAAGGTACAAAATAGCCCTTGACCCAGAAAAACCACCCTTCTTTCAGGACACTGCTTATGTACGTATTCATTCAGAGGCAGAGGAAGGAGTACATTTTTTCCACCCAACTTGCCTGATGTGATACCCTAACTAAGGTGATAGACCTAAAACCAAGACATCAGCCACATCTAAAGAATGAATATTAGATAAATACCTGACATGGAAATGTTTCAGGAAGTGTAGTTTTACATGCTGCTGTTTCAGTATTGATTTATTTAAAAACATAATAGGCATCCAGAAACTCAGTGTATTATGGCAGTTTTCTTCAATACTGATAAACAAAGAGGACAAGTGACTGTCCTTGGGTGAGCAGCTTGCTCTTAGGTTGTTCTTCTAGGTTGCTCTCCTTCTTATCCTAGTTTTAGTGTCCTCCACTGCTGCTATGCCTAATGGGCTAAAGACCTACTTTCCCATAAGTTTGACTGTGCTGTCATAACTTACATTTTTCCTTAGTCTCCTCTTCCTAGATCAAATAAGTAAAGGAGTGATTACTATGATCAATATTTTTCACTACCACCAATAATGAGAGTGCTGAGGGTTTTGTTGTCTGCTAGGGAGTCTGAAGGCAGAGTAGAAGTGCGGCCAGATAAGTTGGCATGACCAGCTCTGAGAGTCTACAATTACAGCCTGATGTTTGTTTTAAAATATTAATCTACCTTCAGGTTGGAAAACCTGGGGTTTTATCTAGTGTAGTGTCATGTTAGTACTATCAGACCTTTGTGATTGCCAAAATGGGGCAGAAAAATGGTCCTGGGAGGTTTCCATGCAGGTAATCTATCTTTAAGTGTCAACATGCTAAGTAAAGAGTCATAGGTCATGCTAAGTAAAGAGCCTTATCTCTGTTTTTGTGGGAGTAACTAGTGCGTGAAAATGCTGTCATTTACAGGAAGACATGATATGGATACTTAAATCTGTTTTACTGGTACCTGTATGGGCTTTCCACAGTGCCTTCTGTGGAATTTGCTTTAATTAAAGGGGCTTTCAGCAACCTGGGCTAAGGGATGGTTGGTTGGTTGGATTGAGCTCATGGCTGCTCATGGCTGGTTGGTTGGATTGAGCTGATCTTTAACGTCCCTTCCAGCCCAACTATTCTATGATTCTGTAGCTCAGCCTGGTTTGAACATCATCGAATTGCTGTGTAGCAAGAGAACCTGTGCAAGTCTCCAGTTTCCTCTGCTTTTGCACAGAGTGTGAACCCTAGTTTTCAAAGAGCAGGGGCAAGCAGCTTATCCAAGCTCTACAACGTGGATCTGGAAGAGCAAAATTTGTTTGTTTGCTGCTTGGTCCCTGGGTACTTGCTTTTATTTTGGAAACGGACCTTCCCCTATATTAGTTTGCTTTGAGAGCTAACCAGTGATGCCATCTCCAACAGCAAGAGCTGATCTGTGCAGGATGAGAGTTATTATAGAATAGCCTAATAGTACAAACATTTCACCTGCCAATACACATGAAAAACTGATGAATATCTGTTCATACTGTCCTCTTTTACAGTAGTGGCACTATAGAAGGCTGAAGCATGGGGAGTTTTTAATAAATTGTTATGAGTCCTCGAAAGTCAACTAACTTTCACTGGCAATTGTGCTCACATAAGCATGATTTCCTTCTAACAACAGGCCAAAGATCTTCTGCAACAGCAGGATTTTTATTAATATTTCATGAGTAGCTTAAGTTAGAATTTGCAGGATTAAAAAGAGGAAACTGGGTCAAATGCATATGGTGTAAGCATCTAACTTCTTTAATGCCAGATTCATATATGTTGTATTTGAAAGCTGAAGAAGCAGTTTTTTGTCATGGTTTTTCGGTGTGGTGGTGTGATTTTTTTCATTTGACTATTTTATGGAAAAATTATTTTTCCCTGTGGAATTTTGTGGACCAGATATTCCAGGAGACTCATGGACTTTCACAGTGTGTCCAACCACTTCAGGAGTTGCTTTTCCAACAAGCCCAGCACATTTCTGCACAGGCACTATAATAACCTGAAGTTCAGACTAAAGGAAAGGAAGGTTTCTTATTCCGCTATTCCTTTCTATAGATCAGCTGCACAGAAGAGATGGAGAATGTAGTGAGGACATCATGCTGTTATTGCAGTGGTCTTATAAACAGAACTAATGAAATGCAAGAAAAAGCTTCTTAATGACCATGTTTTTTCACATCTCTTTTATACCTGTGTTAGTGACTCCCTTGCATAACTCCAGTTCTATTCACTTGTTCTAACTCTCTCTTTGGATTTGTGTGCAGTGATACTAGACTTCATTTTGGTTCAAGAGATGATACAGAAGATGGAAAAAAGCCATCAGTATATTATAAGCCTCTTTGAAGCTTATTTTTATTCTCATGTCAGAATTATCCTTAATGGTTGATATCTTTTTTCTTCATATTTTCAACCATGTAGACATTTTTAGATTTGGTGTATAAAATATATAAATGACGAAGCTGTAACAAGGCTCATAATGGTCTTTGTGGCTTTTTAAAAATATGCATGGAAATAAAAAGTGTATAAATATAATTGCTTGCTTAGCATTATTGTGGTAAAAGGCATTTCTGAGTTTATTATTGTTGATGTTTTTTTCTTATACAAAAGTGCACCAGTGCAAGATGGACTGTCCAGGTGTCTTTGCCAGTGCAAGTGCTGAGAACTCGGTGCAACAGGAGCTTGGGGAGGGTAACCCACATAAGGACTGTCATTAGTCCTGGTTGGTGTGTCTGTGCTAGCCTAGTCCTCCTCTCTGCAGCTGCCTTTAGAAGCCATCGTCTGTCCTGTACTTTTGTCCTATGATGGGTTTTAAGAAAAGTATTTTAAGAAAACTGAGAAATACAGTGGTTGGACATACATGATTATTACCCTCCCTTTGTGCTGGCTCAAACTTGAAGCTGACATTGTGTTGTGTTAAAGGGGCCTGAACTAACCACTGGGTTTTGTCTTCCACCTTCCTCTGATGTATTTCAAGTCAGAAGTAACATGCAAATACAAAACATAAAGCCAAAGAAATGGATTTCTTTCTGGTTCATTTAGGCTTTTTTCCTGTTAACTCCATGGCAGATGTTTTCTTTTTAGGGCTATACTCCATCACATAATGTGTTTTATCTAAAGTGAATGCCAGTGTCTACATTAGATGTTAAAGTATCATTTTTAAAAAGGGCAATATTATTAATGGCAAAGACCAGAGTCCCGAGATCAAATGGACTCTGTTTCTGGGTTTCTTTAACTGGAATTGGATTGCTACAGCTTTTATGGCTGACTGGCTTCTGTCTCAGCTTTTTATCATAACATTAGAGGTTTTACAGCAATTAAATCACTACTCATTCACTACTCACAAAGTTACTTCAAACAAGGTTTTGCTCAATAAAGATCAAGTTTGGTTTCTGTTATTAAGTGTTGAATATTGCCTCTTCACTAGAAGGAATTACAATTTCTCATGGAAATTAATTCTGGTTTTATTTGGAATTAAATTACTGTGGTTTTGTTTGATTGTGGGGTTTTTAATTATCTTTTCTTTCCCCTACTGTTCAGGGGTGAGGTCTGGCTGGCTGCCCCCTCCACCACCTGCACTGCCCCCTCGACCTTCTGTATCTCAGGTATGGACAAAGCTTTAGCACTTTGCTCTGTGTTTTTCACTTGTTTATGTTAACATTGCAGTAGTTAGCAGCAGTTGGCTTGGACACAGCAGTTGTTCTTGCTTCCAAGTTCATGCAAATCTTCAGTTTGGTCTGTGGTTCCATCTCCTCCTTCACTGGTCTGTCTAGTTGGTGTGTTGCAGCATCAAATTATAGACTAAGTAAATCTCTTTGTAGTGGAGCTGACATGCACCCACTAGACCTAACTGTAAATTAAAGGCTAACAAAGCTAGTCTGCTAAAAAGAGTTTCATGCCTGAAGGCATGGGTTTGAGACATGCTATTTACCTCTTAAGCGTCAAATGCTCAGAGGGCATCTGCTAAGTAAAACTTGGCCTGTAAGAGTATATTTCACCCATGAGTTTAAAAGAATAATGCCGAAAGGAAGCAAATGCAGTGTCATGTATGTTGTTAAGTTTCAAACCATTAGTGATGTGCCTTTATTTTGCTTTTAGAGCAAGTTTTTGGGTTTTGGGGTTTTTTTTCTTAGAGAATCATACAATCACAGTGCAACACAAATTGACAAAAATCATCCATGTCTGCATCCAGATACTTCTTCATGTTTTAGGAAATGATGGATGATCAGCATCTGTTTTACGTTGTTGACTTTGTTAAGTCTTAGGCAGCAGCATGCCTTATATATTAGTCCTTTAAGTGAAGTGTGTAATAGAAAACAAGTCCACAGGGGAGTTGACAGCCCGTTACATATAAAAACTGGTGAGACTCCTTCCTTGGGTCCGAAATGGTCATCACTTGAGTTTTGGATCTACTCTTAAGAGTGTGCTGTTGAACACCTCCTACTGCACAGTGCTTATGATAGAATTGATTAAAGGCTTGTTGCCACCCCCAGCTCCACCAGCAGCTTATTGCTCTCTTCCTCTCCCCAGCCCTTTTTAACACCTGAGTGCAGTTAGTTTCTGCCTTGGGGGCTGTACAGCATTCTGGTTGAGCTTGCATGTTTTCCCCTAGTCAGTATGGCACACATTCCTTAAGGCACCCATCACATTCCTGCCTGGAGTGTGTGTTTCCCTCTGGCTTCCACTGATCTGGGCAGCACAGCTCCCAACCTCCCAGTTAGGTGCTTGCAGCAGCTGCTGCTGCAACCTTCACCAGTCCTCCTGCCACTGCTCCAGCTTCCCACAGCCCTGGCTCCGTGCAGTGCAAGACCTCTTACTGCTGTTGGGAAAAGCCGTCAATACAACAAATCCTGTTCTTAGAGAAAAAAACACTGGTTTCAGGCAAGGTTCTGTTAATTGTTCATTTCTTTTTGTCCTGTGATCAGTTTGCGTTTCCTTAGCAGGAGAGTGAAGTCCAGCAGCTTCCTTAGCAAATACTGAACAAGCTGCTCATCCTACACTGGGCCATGCAGAATATAGGACCTTTCTAAAATGATACCCACAAGA
Organism: Sakesphorus luctuosus; assembly: GCA_013396695.1. NCBI lineage: Eukaryota > Metazoa > Chordata > Aves > Passeriformes > Thamnophilidae > Sakesphorus > Sakesphorus luctuosus. Next base: position 462,828 of record VWZD01013584.1, read on the forward strand.
AGGTTCTCATGTGAAATTCTTGATCCCATTCCCTCCAATACAAAAGTCTGGTTTCTACAAGGGGAATAAAGTTGCTTCTGTGTTGCTCAGTAATGAATATGCAACTGGTGCTTTGCTAACACATATCACTTATATTTACTCATTTCATTTCTGATTATATTTAAAGATATTAAATCAAGTATCTCATCAAAATACTATTGTTTTGATGTCTATCAAAAATATACATAAAACCAGTTCTTGAAAACGTAATAAACTTCACACTCATCACATTTTTTATTTTATCTCCAAGTGTGCCTTTCTGTGATAGAGGTGACAGACACTAGGGGAGTATATGTGATGGGGTCATAATTTAGCTGAGCTGACCCTTGCAAATAGCATGTAAACCATAGTAAGCATATGGATTACATTAGTCCAGGGGGGGCCTTGATTTAAAGAGCATGAAGAAGTTGGAGGAAGGGATCTGCTTTCAAAGCTGAGGCAGGATCAAGAACTGAAAAAAAGCCATGATGCTGAAATTGCACATTCAGCTTCTTCCTGTTTCAAGATTTACCAAACTCTTCTTAAATTTCTGTTTTAACTTATTTTTCAACAATGCTATTGAAAATCCAGTTTTATTATTGTAACATTTTGCTATATGCCTGAAGTTAAGCTCTGTGAATGACAAATGTAGCATGGAAGTGAGGCGAACCCTGCATATTTCAGGTGACTGTGAGCCTTATAAGCATGCTCATGGTCTGATTATTTTGGCTCAGCTTTGGAAATCAGTTGATGGAGGGGAAATTATTTCTTTCTGAGGATTACAGTTTTCTATGGATGGTTGAGAAGCCTGAACCAGCTGGCTCCTTAAGAGGGAGAGTAAAGGGCTCACGGGATGTAAAGACTAAAGTGCATAAAAATGAGGTACCAAGGGCTAGATATTATATTTCAGTTGAGCAAAAGTCCTCCTGTGAGCTTAATCAATAGCAATGTTGAAATGGCACCTTGACTTTGGTCCTGTGTTGCAGAGTTTTTTAGTAGAATTTACTTCAGCCTTTAGAAAAACATTATTTTTCCTGTCAGAACCTCCAAGGTAATCAGCCTTGGTGAGTTACTGAATCACTGGTTATTCAGAGTGTGCCAAACGTCTCTAGTCATATCACAAACTTATTAAATTATGTCCACATCTAACTCTGCCTTCATAGGGCACTCAGCTGAGTAATGAGAGGGAAGGACTGTATCTCTGGGTGAACAAAGCACAAGATAATTACTTAGAGCTAATGCTGCTGTGGCCCTGACACCACAGCTCAGGGGATTCACAGGCATACTGTGGAAGGCGCAAGTCTTGGGATCCTGTGAGGACTTGGCCACTTTGTGGGGAAATAGCAGTGGAGCTGCCTCTGCTTTGGGTTGCTGCTGCCAGCCCATGCTGTTCCACACCTCTGATGGGCAGACACCTTTGCAGGTGGTGGCCGCATATTTTTTACTTCTGTGACAGCTTTTAGAGTTGGTGGATTTAACTCTTGTGTTTCTTTGTTCTCGCCGGCCCCTAAAAGACTATGGTAGCTCCTTCTCGTCAGAATATTTCTCCATTGCCAAAGTCAGCATTTTACCAACTTTGTATCAGTCTGTAAACTGTATTAAAGTTTTCCTCAGAGCTTTCACTGGATGCTCCTCTGATGAAGTGGTGCTTTTATCTGAGGTCTCTATAGGGACTGTAAATAAACTTAATAAATAAAGATGAACAAAAGACAAGTTTAAATAATGTGAGTACACCATTATCTCCACTTAATGATCTTTTAACTCTAATTCCAGCCCCTACTTCTCTGCACTGCAAGCCATTTTGAATTGATGTTTCCAGTAAGACATTGTGAATTGCACTATGAATTCATATTGCTTTCCTATGAAAAAAAAGGAAAGTAATTCAAATTTTGACTTGTTTCTGTAAATAGTACTTGGAAAGATTATGTATGGAAACAGGCTTATACAAAGACTAGAGGGTTGGGGGGTTTTTGATAATGTGTTATTTTGAAGTGTTTTCCTTTTGTGTGTAAGCCTGTGTGTAACTTCGCTGACATCCTCTGTGATTCCAAGTAGCACATCACATTTCAGCAAGTTTGAGGTAGATGCTTGGATTTAAGGATGATTTTATGTCTTTCAGTTTTCCACTTTCTTTGCACTGTAAATATTTAATATGCTGCAGCCTGCTGTAAAGACACTGCCAATGCCTTACCTCTCTGCTAACTTCCCATAGCATGCTATAGTTATGGATTTTCTGCCTTTTTTGTTTATTACTTTCACTCTCTGTTGTTTTATAAAAAATTTTTAGGTGTGTTTTTTGTGTCGTTCTCATCACCATCCCCTACCTCAAGTGCTAGTGTATAGGACAAATAAGTCGTAACTTGTTGAATTCCCTACTGTAGTTTATTTCTGTGCATGTAGAGAACAGAATTCAGTGAATTCAGTAAGTTTTCCTGATTCTGTGTTCCTAACTTGATAGTAAACTTGAAGGCATTAAGGAGGAATGGCATAAAAGTGGCCCCAAAACTTTTGTGCAAATTCAGGGCTGTAGAGAGAAAATTTGAGTAACTTTGGAGGTGCAAGAATCACAGTGGGAAGGCAATAGTTATGTGTAGCTGATTTGCAGTGACACAGATGTCAGATAGGAAATAACTTCATGTGCTCATGAATAGTATTCCACTGGAACAAAACATTTATGCACATCTCACATAAGCCTCTGTTATTGTTTTTTTAATGGAAAACAAAATAATACTTTATTACTGTTGGCTTTTAAGGCTGCAGAAGTCATTTATCACAGCTCCTTTCTGTGGGAGATTTAGCAACATATTTATGTTAATAGGAATTATGGATGAACACTGTAGAGCAAATATAACTTTAGGATTTTATCCAACATCAGCTAACTATCTGCAATGTTAGCCAATTAGATCAATGTTCCTTTATTTAAATTACTGTATTTCAGTACCTTCCTGTCCAGTAATGAAGGCGTATCTTCAATCCTGCCTGGGCAGTAAAAGGGGATTTGAAAACAGAGGGACTGGAAGAAAACTCTGTGTATCTTGGCTGAAAAAACTGATGTTCCTGGTCTCTTTTCCCAGAGTCAAAATTTTAAGCCTGTTGGTTTTGTAAATTCACTCTAGTTTGTGCTGGACTTTTGTTTCTGGAGACTTTGGGATGTTTTTTTTCCCACTGGTTCCATGCTGGCAGCTTTGGCAGGCACTGAAAAAATTATGGGTGAAGGCAAAGCAGTTGAGTGGAGAAAGCAGGCAGCTGTTAACATTATCAAATTGAAAAATCCTGAGTGCAGTGCAACTCTGAAGATTAAAGTCTCACTCTGTTACAGGAGCTCAGAATTCAGCTGTCAGCTTAGTGGCCATCATTACCATTAGATGTTACTGATTTGGTGAAATTCTGGAAATGAAGCACTATGAGGGTGATGGGTGGGTCACCCTGCCCGGTCACAGGCACCTAGTGGTGTTGGAAAGCGAAGATATTATTCTTTTCAACATATTGAAGGTTCTGCTCTCCAAATGTTACTTGATACTTTATAATTCCATGAAGCTTTTTGGCCATTTATCATCTAGAAGTGCAAGTGAAAACTGGGACCCAGTTCAACAAGTTGTTTCTACCAACATGCCTTCACGTTCTGCTGAGTCCATGGAGAGCCACAAGTGTGTGATATGCTCAGGCTGGGTTCGTAACCATCATGCCCGCACTGGTGTGTGGTACTGAGGCCACGAGGTGGGGAAGGACTCCTGTGTGTCCTGCTGAGGCCTCTCAGCCTCCTGAGCAGGATGGCCACGTGCAGGGAGGTGGTCCAGGCATCCCCCCACTACCAGCATCTTTAGGTAAAACAGAATTACCTGGAGGATGAGGTCAGGTTTGCTTATCTCTGTTACAGAGTTTGGAGAAAATATTCAGCTCCCTAAGGCATTCCATTACTCTGTAAGATTATGTGAGGAATTTGAAGTGCTGGCAGGACACCTTGAGTTTTACAGGAAGGAATGTTTTTGTTATATAAATAAAAATTACCCCCCAAAAAGTGAAGACTTTGCTTTTGGCATCATGCTATTTGTATCTGATGGTGTTCTCCTGAACAACCATTTTCTGCTAAAGCAAAGGATACTTTTTAGCTTGTATTTATTTGCAATTATTGTCTAAGAAGAGGGTGGGGGTTTTGATCATCTCCATGGTGTTGGCTGCGGAATAACATACATTGCATAAGCAGTACAGTAGGTACTGAAGAAGCCTGGAACAGTAATGAAACTAAAAGTGTTCTGTAACATGAAAGATTTTGCCATCTGCCACTTAATATAATAGAAGTGGATTATCTTCCTCTCATGAAAATTATATATTAAATCTAAGACGACCAGACAAAATGTATTACGATTTAAGAAGTGGTGGAAAAGTAGCACAGTGAAAATTGAATTTGAGGAGTAGTTGATGTATGCTATAAAATTCTCTGTAAAGAGGGTTTGGGGAGAGTATCTTAATTAAAATGTGTTGTAATAACTTTTAATTTGGCTTCACATTTATCATAAAAAGCAACAATAAAAAGAAGCCAAGAACCCAATGCCTGTATCTGTAGTGGAATTCACATACGCCTTTCTAGCTTACGCTAATCTGGTTTTGTGAAAGTCAAAGTATTAAAACAGATTGTTAATGCTTCCATCTGGGTCCTATTCTTTCATTGTGAATTAGCTGAACATTGCAGCAATTTGTTTGTATTTACTGCCTTTCTCCACAACCTTATCACTAGCCCTCAGATAGCTCAGGGAAAGGAAAAGCTTATCAAAACTTTAGGGCTGCACAGTGCTGAGAAAGCAGGCAGCATGCTGAGGCCCTGGCAGCTTGTTGCACTTAGATCCCTGTGGGGGTTTTTTTCTGTCTCACCATTTTCAGTTTTTGTAACAAGCAATGAAAAGAATTGAGGATTCAGTGTGAGATGCAGAAGTCTCACAGAAACTGGAACTGAGATGTCTTGACTTCTCAGAATTTGGCTTTAAGCACAAAAATAGAATGTTTAGAAAGGAGCAAAAGACCTATTAAATGAAGTTATGTAGAGATGATAGAAGATTGCGATGGGCACATACAGAACATTAAGCATATTTAGGATCGTACTTTTTCTTACAGATAAGCTGTTCTCAATACTTTTTTTGCAAAGCTAAGCAGTGGCACTGTATAGGTAAAGATTATAGGCTAGTCTAGTGAATGCACAGAGATCATTTCATTTCTGTAAGCAGTGCTATTGACTACAATGGGACTATTTCCATGTTTAAAGTTAGCCTGGAGCGTAAGTGTGGGCAAAATTGAATTGGGGATAGACTGAATATATACTTCACCTTTTGCAAGAAAGCTCTCAGGTAACAGGAATGTGAAAGCTCTGCTTACACCTGCTATTCTGGAAGATCAGTTATGGATTGTCTTGAAACGTGGGTGTAAAATCTACATCTAATCCAGCATTGCAAAACAAAAGAACTGGAAATGTAAACGAAGAACCAGTTGTTAAGATGCTGTGTTCTCTTACACTTAAAAAAATCTTTCATTTGAGGCTTTCAAAGCACTTAGTGCTAAAGTGAGTGTTACATTTTCTTTCAGAAAGGTGCTGTTAAGTATCATCACTTGGAGCAGTGAGATTATGAATGCCTGGTCAAGGCTCATTCCATGACATAATGAGCATTTGCAATCCCTAACGCTCTCCTTAATGATGAGGAATTATCTGTCCTAATGCTCAGTGTTGGCTGTAGGCCACAGGCTGGGCTCTGGCTGTGGCCGCAGCACAGAAACTTTGTTGGCCAGTTTTACCTTTTGCCTGGAAGAATGAGAAGGCTATGGCTGTCCCTAGAAAATTCTAGACTGTGCTGAGGAAAAGGTAAATACTGTCTGTTAGTAATGCTCTGGTCTCTGCAAAGACAGTCTCTTCAGGAGGTTTGGAATAGGACACAGTCTTACTCTTTTCTGTGATCACTTACTCTGCTTCCCAAAATCAGAATACTCTTAGGCTTGGTCTGCAGACTCTATTTGCACTGCTGGTAGTACAAATGAGCAGGATATTCTTTGCTCATCTGCTGGAACCCGGGGTGTGTTGCCAGTCAGCACAGCAGCACTCCCAGTGTCAGTAGCTTACTCTGTTCTGTGGGCGTGAGTGAGACACCTCCATTGAAGCACTTCTACACTACCATAACTGAAGGTTCCTTTGGAAGACAATGTATAATCTTTCAGTTTTATAAACCAATGGTGAAGTATTTAAATATAATTGTGCCAAGTTTCCAATATGTGGGAAAATTCCAAGACATTCTGTGATGGAGGGAGGTGGTTTATTGGTGTGTTTCTGAATGAGAAATGAGTTGCCCAGAGACTATACTAAGCATGGTGTTAAAAGGGTGAAGAGCTAAAGAGAACCCACCTCAGCTGCTCCTGATGGATCACCTTTTCCTAGTACTCCACACTTCTTGGACCAGAGTACTGCTCAGCCACATCACTCTGCCCAGTACCAAAAGGCTGCAAATGCTGGCTTTCACCCCATGTCCAAATCACTGAAGGGGAGGAAATCTGTGAAGAGTTTCTCTGCCAAAAGAAAAAGTATGAGTTATTTTTCCTTTAAAATCTGCATAGGGGCAACAACAGTTCGCAGTTTTATTTGTAAAGGCTCTCAGAGAGGACTGGTTGGGTTAGCTGCATCAGCAAACCATCTTTGCATTGATGCATGATATAGTTAACGAAAGATTTTTGCCTGGGTTAAATACTGTGTCTCTGAACAAAATCCCTGCAGCCACACTGATCATTTTTTACGCTTGGGCACTTGTGTCAGAGGCATCACTCTGAGGAGCGGAGAGGTCTTTCTAGAGGAGAGCTTGTAACTCAAACATGAGATAATTCATGCATACAGCTGGTTTCTGCGTGACAGGGAAAGCGAGCTTTGGGAAGGGTCGAGGCTCAGCACTCCAGTGGCAGCGTGCCCGTGGGGCAGGCTCAAATCTGCAGGCTCCTAGTGATGCAGACACCTTTTTTTTGTCTCTCTCCTCCGAGCAGAGCACTCAAAAATGGCCTGTCCCACATGCCACTAGGTGGCACTTTAGGGACGTGGCAGTCACTTAGATCGTTCATTATGCATGAGCTGCATCACCAGAATTAGTTCTTTTTTTTTTTCCTCTCCTTAATTTTTTTTTTTGGTCAGATGTAACTATTTATTTTTACCAGCCCCTGCTCCACAGGCTGCTGAGCTTTGCCATCCTCACGTGCTGGCAGCAGGGAGCAGTGGGCAGCCCAGTGACCCAGGCTTAGGCAGCGGGTACCACAGCCCTGCAGCACAGCTGCCACAGCCACATCACAGCACTCAGCTCACAAAAAATGTGTCTTGCATCTAGGAACGGTGATATCAAACTGTTGGAAATTTTGGCATCATCGCTGCAATTTATATTTGCTTTTTACCCTGCTGCAAAGTTTACCCTCTTTTTCTCTTTTCAGTTCCCTTCAGTTTAAAACAGTATTCTCCTGCAATAAAAGCATTTAGGGAAAAAAAAAAAGAAGAGGGGAAAAAGAAGAAAGGGTGTTTCTGCTAAAGTTTGAGTTTTGGGTTTTTTTGTACTTTCCTGTCCAGGCCCTTTAACTTACCATGATTTCAATTTTCCTCTTTATTTGCAACTGACATTGTACAGTACTGATCTATTCAGTTATTTCTACAATGTTTGAACATATTGGTTCTTCAAAAGCTGCATTTTGTTATCGATATATAAATAATACGGAGTTGATCTCTTTTTGTTTTCTTATTTTTTTCCATTCTGTGAAATAAGTCAATGTATTTTTGCTTTTGATGAGAGGTTTAGTGTAGGCTCCAACAAGAGTGGATGCACCAGAAACTGGCTGCCTGGCCAAGTTAGTGAGGGTATGTCAATCTCCCTGTCCAAGAAGGGTGATTAAGAGCTGTCTCTCAGGTACCCTGTCACAGTTCTGGACTGTGCAGCAAAGTTATACCATGAGGAATTTATAGTATGTATACTATGTGGCTCTCTAAAGGGCTGGGTTTACTTTTGCTGTCCTTAAATGAATGAATGAGTGATTTGTCAGAGTGATACGGCCCAAATTTACCTTGTGGTTCTGTTTGTTATTTTAGCTTTGCTATCCCCAAATCATTCATGAAAGCCTTGTGGACTTTGCCAGGCTACTGTTACCACTGCTTAGAGCCTTCATTTCTCTCAAATGTAGAAAAAGTGGTTGTAGAAATCAGGGAGGTTATGGACTATCCAGCTTGCTGATAAAGAAATGGTTTGTTGCATTCAATGGACTTACTTTTACAGACAGAAAAAAATCTTGCTTTTTATATTTTTATTTCACACTCATTTGACCAGAAATCTACAGTTACAAAGGAAGCCCTTCAATACATAAAAAGCTTTTCAGAATTCAGATGTTAGTATTCAGTAGTTAATCAAAATTGAAAAAAAGTTAAGATATTCATATTCAGATACTGGAAAATTACAGTGTGAGGTTGTTGTTGTTGTTGTTGTTGTGTTTTTTTTAACTATCAGGTAACACTACAGATGCAGCACACTTAAAAGAGGCTGTGAGAGAAATTTAGTCAGTCAAAATACCTTTTCCTTCACATGCATTTAAAAAAAAAAACCTCAAAATTTCCCTGCTCTGTGCACATTTGACACCATATGGTTTGAGAACAGTAGTAACCTGACAGAACCACATTTCCCCTGCACTTCTGTACAGCTCTTACTGTGCCTGTTGTGGAAGAAATGAAAAGTGGTATGAAAAAGTTCCTTCTTATTAAATATGCCAAATTCTGTTATTTCTGTGATTTCTGTTTAGCTCACAGTTAAGCACTGGCAAACTTGTGACTGCTACAGAGCTTCATGGGCTTATACAGAAACCTCTTGTCAACCGCAAGTTTGGTTCTTCAGTGTGCAACAAGTTATTATGGCTAAAACCCTGGTCCCTGGGAAGTTTGAGGTTTGCCTGGAACTTGGCTTTTCACTTGTGTTGAAATGAGCCTTTCTTGAGGAGGGAGCAGGATGGCAGGTTGCCCCTTCTACCTGGGGGCCATTGCCAGCATGGCTCCAACTTGGCAGAAGCTGGGAAGGAGCAGAAGATGCTGTCAGTGCCAAGTGCCCTCAGCCTCCTTCTCCTGCCTGCCTGCCCTGTCTTGGACAGCTAACCCATACCCTCTGGACAGAAAACAGCAGCACTGGGTTTATACAGTGTTTGTTGTTGTGTGCCTGAGGCAGCTCCAAATCCTGCCCTCCTTCACTCTGCTCTGCCCTTTCGAAAGATGCAGAAAGATTTCACAAGGGGCAAAGCAAGGGATTAACCCTCTGTTTTAATTTGCTGCTCAGTCAGATGTGTTGGGGGAGGCTGTTTTGTTTTGCAGATGTGTAGACCTGGGTGGTGAGTGTTCATCTTGGTTTCTGTTTGAAACATGAGAAGGGAGGAGGGAAGATTTATTTCTCTGCTTTTATGACTTGTGTTTTCAGTAACTTTGCTGGAATTTTTGGTGTGATTCATGATTTCTCACTTCAGCCTTGCAAACTTCAAAGACAGAGGCTTATTCCAATGAATTTTCATCCGTTTCAGGTGATAATAAGGTGACAGGGCGTATTCAAGATCTTTCTAACTTTTATCCACCCTCCTTAGTTTTTCTCTGAGTATCTAGGCCATATGGGTAATTAGAAGAAATTCGGGGTACTAGATTGTTTACATTCATCAGTTCCTAATGCTTCAAAAAACTTTATTCTGTTCTCCCAGCACAATAAAATGCAAGAAAATGGTTTCATTAAATATCTACAAAAGACATATGTCATCCCTTCACCTGTCACCCTAGATCTCCATTTTCCCTACTGTGGAATTGTTAAAGTAACTTCTCTTTTGTGTGTAACATTTCCTTTCATTGACTTTATTGTATGTGACTGCTAGTCATTTTCTGGGTGTAGCAATGACTGATTTGTTGTTGCAGACAGAGCAACCATCTGAGGTTGATTTACATCCTCAGATGAATAGACCCTCATCGCAGGCAGAAGAAAACAGTTCAGCAAAAAAGGTGAGACTCACACACATTGTACCATTATGGAGTGATTTGCCTTCATCAACAAATGTGGGTGTTTTAAGTTTTAAAGCAATTAAACAGAGGGTTAGGGTTATATTTTCACATGTTTACTTTCTGTGGAGGTCAAGACGCTGGAGAGAACTGGGATTGTGTGTGACATCAACTCAGATAAATCATTAAGAAAGCTCTTAGTACATACACATTGATGCACGTGCTTTGAGAGAGGCAGCTTGCCATTTATTTCAAATCGATAGGGGCTTGTGCAGCCTTAGGGAAGACAAAAAAGAGTTTGATTGGACTTGACCTCTGTCTCACTGTAGTTCTTCCAAATTGTGATGCGCTTCTTGGTTTCGGTTGTTGAGGATTTAATTTTGATGTAAACACACCTGTTTTCTAGAGGTCAAGATCTCCACTAAATATACATAGACTGCGAAAGATTTGCTCAAGATGTGCAGTTTCTAATATGTTTTTGTATGAACATATCATTGTAATAAAGTAAGCACTGAAATTGCAATGGCATTCTTCAAAGGGCCTTGCTTATGTATGGACTGCCCTCAGCAGTGGCTGTGAGCATTTCCCCTCTCCTGATGATACTTTCACCACCTCTGTTCACCAGCCCCAGCCAGAACAGGTTTTGATAGGGGTCACATGCAGACCCTCTTGCCTCTGGCCCCTCCTGCAGCCAGGGAGCACCTGCAAGATCTTTGCTTAGCCCATAGAACTGTTTTCCATGGCTATATGTAGTGTGTACCTTGCCCACGGAGCACCATCACCCTTCTTGCTCTAACAGGGGGGCACAGACAAATGTCCAGTGTCATTATTTTCTGTATGTGATAGGGCTTTCAGGGCAATGTCCTTGCTATTCCTGTGCTCATCACAAGCTGCTTCTAGCCTTGTCCTGCTTCTTCCTTGCTCTGCTTTGTAGCCCTGCTGGGGAAATGAAGTCCTTGTGGTCCACCTGGATCCCTAGAAGGCAGCAAAGCCTCAGGCTGTGGGGTGTGGGAGGCAGGTTGTTGTTGCAGTGCTGACCCACTTTCCAAAGCCTTGTGCAGCAGCAGCCAGCCAAAGAGCCCCTGCAGAGGGATCTGCTTTTAGGTTTGGATCGTTGCTTACAGCATTGTGTTTGCAATGGCAAAGGGATTTATCCTGTGGATTTGAGCAGTTTTAAGGTAGACTGGGACAGTGTGTTTGGTGTCCTACCAGTTTGTAGTTATAGAAGGCATACACAAGTTCCTCACTTTCCACATGTGGGGTATTTGCAGGGACCTCTGCATGTACTTTGGATTTCAGAGTGTGTTATTACCACAGAGACCTGTGCAGTCATGATGTGCCAATGTTTTGATCAGAATATGTAATAATATTTTTAGATTCTTTTTTTTCAATAATGACAGAACTATTTTTTAATGTTGAAACCCCTTTTTTGCTTCTAATTCAAACTATAATTGCAATCCCTCTAATAGTTATGATTGATGGTCTTATGTTGGTTTCATTTTGTATCAGTCATAGTAGTCTCTTCTTGTGAATCAGGCTGCTTATTAAAATGTTGAGTTTCTTCTTTGTGATTTCCATGTCATTAAATATTTCCTCATTTATTTTTTCTTATTTTAACAACATTTGGTCAAAATGTAGTAATGCACATACTCTAGCCCAGGAAAATGTGCGATAATAAAATTTGATCTCTGGTTTTGTTGCTGATGCCAAAAAAACCTTTCTCAAGTCCCTTCAGCTTTTTGAATTTCAGCTTTCTCATTCATGAAATGAGGCAGTAATAGTTATATCCCTTGTAAAACAGATCTAGTATAAAATACACTGAAAAGGATATTTCTTCCCATTGAAGTCATAAAAATCCAAGACTCTGTTTTACCCAGAAAAGCCAGACTGTTTATTTGATGTAACTTATCAAGAGAAATAACTAGCCTTAGATGTTTCCAACATGTTAATTTTGCATGGAAAATTTTATATATTTGTATTTCTAAGCTATCTTCAGTGTTGTTTCATGTGAGGGAGGAGGGGAGAAAGGAGACACTCCATGCCAGATGTGTGAGGCAGTAAGTTGGGATGCAAGTGATTGATTATTCATTCTTACCAACTGAGCTTAATCAAAATTAAATCTTGCTTTGATTTTAATGCTTTTGGGTCAAGTGGGGGCTGGGATATGTATTTATATGCCTTCTTTCACCTCCACCCATTGCACACCGAGCTATACAATCCAGTTCTGAAGAGCCTGTCATCCAGATAAAGGCAAAACACCAGTATAATCATTTAATTCATTAAGTGATTGCAGGAGTTATTGTCCCTTTTTCAAAGTCAGAAACCTGAGAAGCTATTACCAAATTTGAATTAAGCTCTGTACCTCTTTAAATTATGAAATCTTAGTCCAGCTGTCAGCAATTTATGTGTCACAAGTATTCCCCAGCCTACTGATGGGACACATATGGCCTAACTTAATGTTGCTGTGCTTTTTCCTTTCAGGAGGTTGTTCTTACTCAGCCGCCCTCCAAACCTGCCCGCAGGAAGCTCCGAACAGAGGCACAAGGGCTGGACACCCCTGAGGTTTCTCCCACTATAAATGTGACTTCTTCCCTGCCAGCAGCCAAGGCTCATCTCCCAGTTCAAAAGTAAAAACCTGTACTAAGCATGCCAAGCTGCACCATGAGATCTGATGTGGCAGGGTTTGCGCTTTGCATAATTTTGTGCTTGATAGTTCTGGTTTTGAGAATGTTTCACAAGATACAGGTCTCTGAAATCTACATTGGTCTTGTCAAATGCAGACTAAGTTTGTAGTGACTGTTGGTGGTATTTGATTGATAGATAACCTCTTCAAAGCTGTGCTACTTCTGTACCTGGTGGACATGACTGAAGAGCAAGCCTAGAAGTTCAACCAGCATCTCTAACACAACTCCTTTTTTATGTGAGGATGTGTGTTTTTGCCTTGCACATGTCTTCTGGAATTTTGCTCATTCATATGGACAGATATAGCCAAATAAATATTCAGGAAACTGAGCCATGAAATGCTTGATGTTGATCATCTGTGTGATACTTGTTCATTACAAGGCAGGTTGGAAACAATCTTGCCACTAGTGTGAGCTGAGCCACACACCACTTGTGATAATGCAGTAATGGCCAAACCAGCATGTGTTGTTCGCTCTCATAAATACAGCTGTCAAAGCTGTCAGCACCAAAGACGTGTATGAGTATTTAACAGTGGTGGAGAAGGGCCTGTACAAATGGTAAGCAAAGGTACTTGAAGCGCTATTGGATCGCTGCATCTCCCTCAGCTGAGTGTGCAAACTTTATACCCTGCTGTCACCCAGACCCTTGCAAAGACATCTGATTCAGCTTGAAAAAAAACGAAGCGGCCCAAAGCAATTGAGCGTTTCTTGGCAAACTGTTTATAAGTAGACTGAATCTGTGCTGCATAATTGGAGACTAGAATAAGTAATAAGACTTCTAGGATGCTCTTAAAGTGCTATTTTGTGCTTTGGGAGTGCATATTCCATAGTGGTTCAAAGATAACAGCATTTGTTAACATCTCAATCCCGTTTTGTCTGTATGTTTCCTAAAATATTTAAATGGCCACGGACATATATTGCCCTGGTTTTATTTTTTTTCCTATCATCTATTACTTTATAGCCTGTGGAGAGTAGTTTGAAGCAAAATAGTGAAGCAGAAAACTGACAGTTCACTGGAAGATAACAGCATAAAGTCCTGTTGCTGTGCTGCGAAAAAGATTCTGTTGCAAAGATCAGTGCCATCAGCTCTGTTAAGAGAGAAGAGCTAATGGGGACTGTGTGCCACTGTGGACTATATTTAAATAGGGCATCTGTTTTAGATCAAATTTGGCATTAAAGAGCTCTTCTTGCCTCGTGTAAAACTTTAAAATAATCTGTTTGGAAATAGGTTTGGATATTCAGCCAGAATTTTCTGTATTTTCTTTCCTTTTTCCTATTGTTATCTCTGTTTCTTGGATGGTCCTTATGTACAGAGCTGTCTCTTTCTGTACCTCTCTGCCTAGCTGTCGTTTCCTCTAGATCAGTTACCACAGGCTATGAAGTAATAATAAGAGAGAAATCCTTTATTTAAGCAGCAGAACAGATAAAGAAAGTCCATAAGCCCTCTCTCTGTTCCTGTTGTGATATCAGATGGTTCTGGTGGAAATTGCTGCTTTGAATGAAAGACAGATTAATTTTTGAAGGAAAGAAACATCAGAATCAGCAGTGCTCCCAAAAATGTGAGACAACATTTTCATATCGATGTCCTTTCTTTCCTTATAGAATGATTTTTGTATTTTACATTAGCCACTCCTGGCTCTTTAAACTCTACAAGTGTCAGAAAACAGCATGCAAAGATGCAGCAGTAACTACAGCTATGCAGGGATTATTCTTAAGCTCAGTGAGAGTGCAGTGGTTTTGAAATAATCGAGACAGCCTAAGATGTTTCTGTCATTCGGGTTAACAAGTGTGACCGTTTTATTTTCAAAAACTCTGCCTGATTCAGCCATCTAATTTCAGTGTTACGTTTTTCTTTTCTCAAATCTGTAGTTTGTACCTTGTCTTTGAAGCATAGTCCAGAGTGTGTAGACTACAGTCACGCAAAATGGATGGCTGGTCTTCTGGCATCAGCCACTGTTGAGGCTCTTAATTGAAATGTTTTGTGTCTCTGTGTCTGGCAGACAGTCTTCCAAGCAGAAAAGGGCTATTCAGACTGCTATACGGAAAAACAAAGAAGCCAATGCTGTGCTCGCCAGGTTGAACAGTGAGCTCCAGCAGCAGCTGAAGGTAAGGAATGCATTGCAAATCAGTGACAAAGCTCTCTGCAATCAGTTATGTGTCACCTCAAGCAGAGAATCTTGTTCATCTTCTCAGATGAGACCTATTGCATTACTTCCTGCTTTCAAGAAGGGAATAGCTATGCTGTATATGGGTGTAGGATGATGCTTTCTGTGAAAAATAGCAACCTATGAGCCTACAGTTCCTGGCAGAGTAAGTCTAAAGGATGAACTTTGCCTTTCTGAAAAGTTTAATAATGTGATGTTGTCAGTTGGTGCAGAAGAGCAACTCAAGCCAAGCTTTCTTGTTTTCTGATCAGTTCTGCTACATGACTGTCTCTTGCAGTCAGGTATTTGAGGCACATGGACTGGCTGAACCCTGCTTTACATGAACATTAACACTGATTTTTAATGTCTGCTGACTTGTCCTTTAATGTGTTCTCAAGGCACTGTTTTCTTACAAATATCAGTTCTTATTTTTCTGTTGTCTTAGTCCAAAAGTAGTACAGACTTCAGGTTTTTATCTGCTACATCTTTTTCTTCTTTGCATATTATGAACACACTTGTCTGGAAAGGGCAGTGAACCTGCAGATGCACTTTTTTCAGTCAAGGTGGAAGTTTGATTGCAGGTTCAACTTTGCTTAATGTAATTTCTTAACTACTTTTCAAGGATCTCCCAAGAGAGATTCAGGGTAATTGAAATAAGCATGTAGATGAAAGCTTGTAATAACAGCACGTTGCCATCATTCCTTTCCTCAGGACCCTGAGATTGGCTCAGTTGGTTAAAACTTGGTTGTAATAATGCCAAGGTCATGGGTTCAATCCCCTGGGTGGGCCATTGACTTAAGAGTTGGACTCGATGATCCTTGTGGGTCCCTTCCAACTCAGAATAGTCTGGGATTCTGACATAGGTCTTACTTGCTTCCATCTTCAGCAGGCCAGTGCTGTTACCTGTGTTTTCCAGCAGGAAAAGACATAGGTTTGCCTAAGTTCACACAAGAACAGAAAACTGAACTTGTCATTTAAGTTGTATTGCTGCCTGGAAGCTTTCTGATGGAGCAGGGCTCTGCTGTTTTTATGGAGACCAGAAGACTTTATGGGTACCCCTCAGGCACATCTTGCACTGAGGTGTGGGAGGGTTCAAGTGCACTGTCATGCTGGAGCTCTGAGCCTCTCCAAATGGGGAACCAAAGCCTGGAGGAGTCCTAGTTCAGCCCAGCTCCCACGCTGGCGGGGAGCTGGGTGCCCCTCAATACAAGGGCAGCCTTGAGACAGGAAGAGCTTTCCTAATATCACTGGTCCTCAAAGCCTTCACACTTAGTTTCTGACCAAGATTAATGATCTTTCTGCTGCAGCAGCCACAGAGGTAGGTTGCAAAGTTTAAGTCTTGTTCATTTCCCAAAGGAAGGAGGTTGCTTGTAGAACAAAAATTATCAAAAAGCAGTTTTTAAGGAAACCTAATTTCAAAATAGGCTGATTTTCTTCAGTAAAAATGGCCAATTGTGGCTATCTTTGCTGCAGCCTGAGCTGTTCCACTGCCCAGTGGATGACTGCTCCTCTCCG
Source organism: Sakesphorus luctuosus (assembly GCA_013396695.1). Lineage (NCBI taxonomy): Eukaryota > Metazoa > Chordata > Aves > Passeriformes > Thamnophilidae > Sakesphorus > Sakesphorus luctuosus. Next base: position 479,198 of record VWZD01013584.1, read on the forward strand.
TGATCGCCCAAGCATGTGTTTAAACCTCTGTGCTGCCCCACTGTGAGGAGGAGGCAGCAGACAACTGTGCAGGGTGGGTTGTACGGCATTGGTGTGTTTTGAGAGACCACAAGGAGAATTAGACAGCTGAGCCCCGAGCCTCGAGTCAATGGCAGTGGTTTGCCTGGCTGCTCTTCACCAGAGCAAGGTGATGCATGTGATGCATGCGAGCATCCCAAAAGTTACAACAACTCTCTCCCTCCTGCAGGAGGTTCACAAGGAGCGAATTGCCTTGGAAACACAGCTGGAGCAGCTACGTCCTGTCACTGTCCTGTGAGTTCCCACACCGCCATGCAGCGGCAAGAGCAGAGCACCGTGTCCTGACAGCCTTGCAAGGAGAGGAGCTTGGTGTGGCTGAGCAGGGTTTGTGCCAAGGCAGTGGGGAGGTCCAGCCTTGTCTGGTCTCCCTTCACCCCACTACGTACATTTGCCTTTGCAGGTGGGGAAGGCACAGAAAACAAGTATCTGACTGCCAGATATTTCTGAGTGGGAGATGCTTTGCCTTCTTTCCTCCCTATTCCTAGCCTAATGTGTAAATGCAGTTTATCACTGAAATGAATAACCTAAGAGTATTTTATTTATGTAAAGAATTTCTGATTTATATGCATTTTGGCAGCACCTCCTGCCCTGATCATTAAAAGGTACATCATTCCTGAATCTTGCTTAAATTGAAAACTCATCTGCTGTGATGTGCTTCTGGATGTTATTGATTCCTGTAGAATTGTATCATGCTAGAGTACCCATGGATTTAACATACTGTAGGAATAAAACTCTCAAGATGTACAGAATCTTTATCCTCAATCACATGTCAAATAATTATTTTCTTAGTACTGTTTATGATGCAATCACGGATGTATTTTAATGCTAGAGAAAACTTGTATTTTAGAAGTTCAAGTCATATGAGAGGAAGTAAAAAATACTAAAATTTAATTATTTTGGAAATTCGGAAAAAAAATCCTTTTTTTTAGCTACAGTTGTTTTATATCACCAGTGTTTGATCCCTTGCTTGCAACTGCCAGTGTCTCTGCATTCTTTTGGCATGTTTGAGATCATTGGTTTATAGCTTTTTTCTGCTTTTTTTTTTAACCAACTGTATTTCTAACTACAGGTTAAAATGCATTCAGGGCATTTTTATAAAAGTTATTCTATGTACGTTTGTGTTAGTCTGCTTTGTTGTCTTAATAGATGCTGGTATTTTTTTAAGGATATATACAAGAACTGTATTTCCAAAAGAACAAAGATAGCAAAAGTGCTATATATGAGGCTATAAAATGTGTGGTGGAAATAATTGCCTTTTACAACAGGCTTTCACTAAGGTTCCTTCACACATCAGTGGAGATGCTACTGATAAGATAGAGCTGCTAATGCCCATCTATTTTCTAAATGAAGAAGCAAAGATTAATTTTTAACCTGCGTTTGATCCAGGGCCAACTGAATTCTGTGGGCATTTTTCCATGGATGCAGTGATCGGTGGCTTTGATTTCAGTTCTTGCAGTGGAAGCTGGCTGACTAATGTTGCTTTATTTTTTCAGGCAGTAGTCTTAGATTGGATAACCTCAGACATAATGTCAGCCCTGCTTTCACCGTGGGTATGGTGTGCTTCACTGCAAGGGAATGTCACCTACCTGCTAGCCACCTTAAACATGATGCTGCACATGTTTCATGTCCTGTTGCTCGCTGACTTAAATTAAGTGTATGTGTTTGTCTTGCAGAAACAGTGCAAAAATTTTGTCACTGTTGTTGGTGTGATGCTTTCTCCCTGCAGCTACTGGAGGGCCCTGGGGCTGAGAGGAAGGAGAAGTAGGTTTGAAGCAGTTGGGTAGCCTCTTTCCAGGGTGTATCATGGAATGGCCGCCTTGGCATTATCAGAGGGCACCAGAGCAGCCAAAAGTTTTGTTGAGAGATAAGAAAGACATCAATGGGAAATAGTCTGTTTTATCTAGAAGGAATGTGGATGTGGGACTTGAATCTAGAAGTCTGAAGGTGAAAGTAGTAATTTGCAGAATTGTTACTGAAAGTCTGTATTTGTGATACATTAGTTTTGATTCAACTAAACATCACTATGTCAACAAGCAACAACTGTTTTCTCTGGATTTGGGACTTCTCTTGTGTGACTATTGCATAGCTGAGGTCAGGCAGTCATTCCTGGTCAGTGACAAAATGTGAGGAATGCAAACTTTTCTGGGAAGCTGCAAAAGAGCCACTGCCCTCTTGCTAGTAGTGGTATTTTTCCAAATTTATCATCATTTATTTAATTTGTTCATAATAGCACTGAGTCAGTCTGGAGATTTAAGGAGGCTAAGTGCTTGCCCTGTTTTTTAGTTCTTACGTTATAATTTGGTTCATAAGCCCTTATTATTTCATAGAAAATAATTGTATGGCACATTTGTTTTTTTATTTTATAGGTGATACTGTAAGGAAAGCTTTTCAATTATTACAGAGAAATGTGCACACTGCATTTTTAAGGCAGCAGAGGACTTCTCAGGTTTAATAGGAGCTTTCTTTGGAATAATCCCACATTTATTTCACTTGAGTTATTTGCGGAGTAGACTGTTTAAAGGCAGAGTGGGTGAGTTTGCTTTAGACTGTCTTTTTCAAATGTCTCCCTTCTAAAATACGGAAGGTTTTTTCATTCACTGGAAATTGATATACATGTTTAGCCAACAATGAAATGCATCTTTGGTTGTTACTTTACTACCAGACTCTATATTTAACCATCCCTGCATTTTTTGGGTTGCAATCAAATGACCCACTCAGCTTCAGTGATTAGAATGTGAGTTGATTTGTACTCTGGTGAAATGTCAGCTATGATGATACACTACTTCGCATAGAAAGTAAAGTGAAATATTCAAGAGGAAATGTTGGTGTGTTATACATATGATGCAGGAAGTTACTCTTCTGTATGTGTCAATGGTTAAGCATTTATAAGAGCCCATGCAAAATGAAAAAATGTGTCTGGGCATGGGAAGCTTTTAGCATTTGGAGGAGAGGAGAAGGCATCAAGAATCTATAGACAGTGCTTCTGGCAGTTGTTCCATGCAGCCATACTCATGGCTACTGTTAACAGGCCCTGGCTGGTCCAAGTTCACGTCTAAATCCAGTGTCACAGATTTTCTCTAACATTATTTCCCCTTTAGAAAAATATGGGTGTAGCAAAATCATAATTTTTTTGCGGAAACCTTTACTTTCTCAAACTTTAGATGGAAGATTCTCCTAAACCCAAAACCATTTGGTCCAAAAGGGAGACCTTATCTCAGGCAGTTTGCTTCATGTTCAGGGCACTTTCTCGAGCTACAGGTGAGTGATGAGCTTTAAGCCCCTGACATGCCTGACCCAGAACAGCAACTAAGGTCTGCCTGTCCCAGCTTCCCGCCTGACCAAGGAGTGAGAGCAGGTTCCCATGTGTAAGCTCTCGCTGTTCTCAGTTCATGGTTTCTGTACATACTTAGGCAGAGGAGAACATGCCCAGCAGTAGAGAATAAATGGGAACAGGAGGTGGAGCATGGCATCCTTGCCTCTGAGAGGATGTGCTGACTATGAGCCTGGTGCCCCTTTCCAAGTTTGCAGAACAGGACTACGTGGAGCAGATAAGGATCTTCCTCAGTGTGACTGTGTGTGCTCATGTGTCTTCCTTTTGGTTGTACATCTTTTATGGATCTGTTAATGTTTGTATCACCTGAGACCTTTCTATGAAATACTTCTTTCAACATATAGTAATTCTGTGGTGATAAGAAAATTCTCATCTAAGTGTAATGACTGGTTGCCTTCATAGATAAGCCGTTTTTACTTGAGCTCTTAGAAATAAATTATGACCTGGTAATTAAGCAAGGCAAACAGTTTCCATTTCAGAGGCATTAAATTACCTGTGAACACACTTTAATCCTGAAGGATTGATGTCCTTCTCCTAGTTATTGATTTTTATACCAGGATGCAGCAGAAACATTACTTTCCAGATAGTCTTCAGTTCACTTTTCCAGAGAGTTTGGTGACGTAGAAAAAGTGTCAGTGATTGGTTGATGCAGCCCTGTTCGTGGTAAGTTGTTGAATATCCTTTTAAAATCAAAACATTATCTTCAGATTGCATGGCAGTAGCTTTGCTGCTGGAAATTCTGTATCCACATCAGGGAGAGGAGCTTGTTTGGCTGTCATTCAGTCACAGCTTGACATGATCAGGGGGCTGGAGCACCTCTCCTATGAGGATAGGCTGAGAGTTGACATTGTTCTGCACAGAGAAGACAAGGCTCTGGGGAGACCTTATAGCACCTTCCAGTACCTAAAGAGGGCTACAGGAGACCTGGAGAGGGACTTTTTACACAGGCATGTAGTGACAGGACAAGAGGGAATGGCTTGAAACTGAAAGACGGTAGGTTTGGATTAGATACTAGGGAGAAATTTTTTACTGTGAGGGTGGTCAGACACTGGAACAGGTTGCCCAGAGAAGTTGTGGTTGCCCCATCCCTGGAAGAATTCAAGGCAAGGTTGGATGATGCTCTGAGCAACCTGGTCTAATGAAAGGTGTCCCTGTCCATGGCAGGGCCATTGGAATGAGATGATCTTTAAGGTTCCTTCTGATCCAAACCATTCTATGATTCTACAGCACCACCAAGGCTAACCAGCATGGGGTGGTGAGGTTTTGTAGGGTAAAATGATCCTAAAGGCATGGTTGGCATGTGGAGCCCTTCACCGAAAGCATTTAGGATGGGCATGATGTAAAAATTGCCTGTTGGTGGTGTATTTATTGCCCTCCTCCCAGCTGAGCTTCCAGATCAGGAGGAAGAGAGTCTAGAAAAGTTGCTAGCTGGGGAATGAGGGATGTCCATTTTCCAGTACCATCAGCCTTTCAGCCTTCAGCATACACAGTCCTTAACAAGAAAATACATGAGCGTATGAAGCCACATATTTTATTGACTAAAGAGTAAAGTATTTTTTCAGGAAAAAAAAAATCTAAGTGATGTAGTATCTTTGAGAAGAGATGATGTATTTTGCAGCTTTTTTTCAGCTATCTTCATGATAATGTGCTATAAAAATATGCATTATGTTTTACTCTGTTACTGATTTTTTGATATAAAAATTGTATTGCAAGCATTATCATTGTTTTAATCTAAAAAAATACCCTGAGGCTATTAAATAGTTGAATTTTAACTTATAAATTAGCCGGACTTAAGTAATTTGTTTTCACAGCTGCAGACTCTCCCTGTGGTAAGCTGCAAAATGTATAGTGTTCTATACTATGCCCATCTAATTTTGGAAAATGTATATGATATGAAGCTGGGTGCTACATTAAAATAAAAGCGTCCAATAACTTCAAATTGCCTTGCTTTTGTGGTTTATTTAGGATGTTCATGGTGCAGACCTGCTAGGAGAGCAGAAACTGTGACTTGCTGTGAAAAAAATACTGTGTTGAGATGGCTGACCTTCAACTATGAAAGATGAAATCACTTACATTGGGATTGTGTGTACACGACAGAGACAGAGAGAGACTTATTTAAAGTGAAATCATATTTCCTTAGGCTTCAGTTAAATTGAAACTTCATCTTTACTTTGTCAGGCCTTGCTTTGTCTGAATTCAGACTGAATTCCCTGATTTAGCCCAAAGAGGCACACCCTTTCACCACTGTGAAGAAGAAGCCATTCCCAGCCTCTAGCAGACCCTTGATTGGAGTGTGCCCAGGCAGGAGTTGTGAGAGGACTCAAGCTGTGCTCCCCGGCACCCCTTTGATCAGTGTTGTTGGCTCTTCATCAAATGCAAGAGCTGAAATTAAACTGGGAAAAGGAAACCTTTGTGGTAGGGATCTGGAGGGGACACTGTACTTCTGCTCTTTAACTAGAGTAATTTTTAAGAATTATGTCACAGCTATCCAAAGAACAGAGTTTTAAAAGAGCAAATAATGAGTGATAAATCAATTCTTCCAGCATTAAGGCATGACAAGGGATGCTTTATTGGCCTAAAATTATGTCTCTGATGCACATGAGGCACAAGGCCAAGGTGTTAAACACTGGTAAATATCCTGTGGGGAGCTATTCTCCACTGGCAGTAGGATGGATTTAGATGGTTCCTCCATTCTTAGTTTTCACAATTAGATGACACTCTAGGGTGCCTTCATGAAAATCTAGATTGGCTCTCTGTATTTAAATTCACATTCCCAATAATCTTGCTTTAAAATGCATCTTCCTGCTCTAGAAAAAAGTTCTCAGTTGAAGTGGGGAAGAAAAGAACAAAGAGAAGCTTCAAAAGGCCTTTTTAATCTGTTTTTAAGGTAGTGCTACTTCACAAGTGTGCCTGCTTCAGTGGGATGCTTGCATGGTTTCTGCAGCAAAGGAGAATAAAAGAAAGTTAGCAAAGAAATTGAATCTTGGGTATCTGTAGCCCATTGCCAAATCAGAGCTCTTTCACCTGGTGGTCTTATTGCTGCTCCTGCTTTACTATGCCCTCAAATGCACTTGGAGTGGGAGGCCTTGGGTAGGAGAGGTCAGCCTGCAGCAGGCTCCCAGGTCCTCAATATTGCCTCAGTGCCCACAGTTCCAGGCACACATCTGGAAGCAATGGCATGAGCTGTGTCCAGATGTGTTACCCAGTAGTTCCCCTGCCAAATGGCAATTCGGTATTCCCAGTTAAATCTTGAACTGGTTTACATTTATTGGTTGTTAACTTAAATAGCACAAGGTAGGAAGAATGTCTTATCTGAGGACATTTTGAGGATGCTTTGTGCATCAGAAATGTGATGGGCTAGACAAGACTAAGGCTATATATTGCATCTAGTTTGTTTTTTTGAGGGAGGGAGGGAGGGAGAGAGAGAGGAAGGGAGAGGGGGTTTCTTTCCTTAGCTAAGCTGATCCCACAAGACATGTCATCTTTTATGTACCATCCTTGGTTCTTGTAGGGAACTCACTCGTAAATGTGCTGTGGTTTTCAATGAAACACGGTTACAACAGCTGGCAATTGTTCAGGTAATGCCTCACTGCTGCACGACCTCCACCAGGACCTTGCTGACCTCCAGAGTTGAGCAGGAGTGGAGCAGCGATAGTGTGTCCAGCTCTGTGACTGCCAATGGAATGCAGAGCCTAGCAAGGAGGAAAGAGGAGAAGGAGGCATGATGCCAGCTCTGGTAGGACCACAACGGAGGAAAAATCTGAGTCAAGTAATGCTTCTGAGGTGGCAGAGGAGTCTGTACTTTCCACCACCTTGCTCCATCCCCATATGAAAGAATAACATACTCAAAAAGCTCTGCTTGGTCGTAGAGCTGCCAATTGATACCTTCCCTTCCAAGGTAACTTGAGGAATTCAGTAGTTCATGCTGTCTATCACAGGTTTAGGTTGCGTTAATCCAGCGATAATGGTGTCAGCAACCAATACAGAGCATGCATTGTTTACTACAGTTTTCACACTCTTACCTGAAAGGAAAAGGCCAACACATGATCTCACCTGGGTCTGGTTTCCCAGCCCCATGCTGTTCCTAAAGGACACTGCATACTCAGTCAGAAATAATGGCTTCCTGTTTCATTAACGAGTTCTTAGAGCAATTTCCCTCTGGAGTAATCACCTTGGGGAAAGGAGGTGTGCACTTCCAAAAGCCATTAACCCTCCGGGGTGGGGGGTCATACTCTGCCAACAGAAAAACAACTCCCTTTTGGGTGTCTGGACTTTTATACTAGAGATCGGTGCTGCCAGAGTCATCAGTCATCTGAAACTATCAGACAAAATGTCTCCTAGGATTAAAAAGCTTTCCTTGGGAAAAAGTTTATTTCCAATGCTTAGTACCACAAGACAAAATAAAACAAAACCCCAAAAAACCAAACCAGATCAATACAAACAAAAAAAAACCCCAACCAACCCACAAAACCAAAAAACAGCAACAAAAAAAAAGTGTAGCTTTGACAATATCTGGGTGGTTGTGTTACTCAGAAGGTGCCTCTTCAGAGCTGCACTGTCTGAATTTATTACTGCAAAAATCTGTCAGGTACTTCAATCCTGGCATCCCAGGACTTTAGGGGCTCTGATTTGGAACTGGCCTTCATGTTTCACCCCAACCTATTCAACTCAATCACTCACCCAATCACATTAGAGCAAGTCGTAAAATAGTAACACCTATTTTTCAGCCCATACATTTGTTCTTACAGCCTTTCAAACTGCTGCTGCAGGTATGTCATGCTGCAGTTAGAGCTGGCCATTAAGTGCACCTGGAGCGATGTCGGAGCAAGAGCAAACAAGTATCAGGTGTTTGAGCAGAGTGTGGCAGGCAGTGCTGGATTGCAAGCAGGGCTGGTGCTGGACTGCAGAGGCTGAGGCAGGGCAGCAGCATCCTCCTCCTGCTCTGAATTTTGCCACCATAAGTAAACTCTTCATTTGAGGAAGAAAAACGCAGTTTGATTTCCACTACCTTAGTTAAAAATCTAACTTAGCTTAATTCATATTTTAATGAGTTGGATCCTCAGCTATGCTTTTTGCTCTTCCTTCTGGTTGATTTGTTACTTTGTTTTCTAGATTTGACACCCTGCGCTTGGTTTGGCAAAACTGAAAATTGTACAGAGCACAGGCGCTTACTGGCTGGTCCTGCTTTCGGCCCATACCCTGGGGAACTTGACATGCTTTTGCTCTGCATACAGATGTATCATTGGGTTTATGACTTTGCTCTGCTTTAGTTCATTCTTCAAGTGGCTTTGGCTGCAGGTAATGAAGGATGGATATGGTCTTATCATGGACTTGGAGCTCTGCAAGCTGGATACTGAAACAGTCAATGGAAACTTGCACTCGGCTCAAACTATGCACAAAAACCTGCTTGACAGAGTTTGGGAAAAGTTACAGACATAATATTTGAGAGTAATAGCAGCACCAGCACAGGACACTGTAGCTCCAGGATGGCCTGTCTCATTTAAGATGTCACTATGACACTGGGCAGTGCTATAAAATGTTAGAGGAAAAAGAAAGAACCCCAGAGTTGTCAAAAACAATTCAGTAAATACAGTTTGAGTAACCACTGCCTTGGCTGATATGCTGGTGTTTGTTCTGGCATCCCTGGAACCTGAAGCATGGACTGCTCTTGGTTACTCAAGGCCAGCATCTGCTTCACTTCTGACCACAGCCATTTTTCTCTTCCTTAAATCGAGACCGAGGAATACCTGTAATGCCTACTCAGCAGTATAACGTCTGTACAGACCCATTTACAGAAGTTTCTGCTTTTCTTTTGTGATTTGTTATTTGATATGGGGTTTTTTTATAATTTCCTGTGTTATTTTTCTCCAGTATAGATGGAGGAATTCCCATATGTGCAGCCTGTCTTCTTTCAGACATTTCTTTGTCTCTACTTGTTTTCTTCTCTCTGGGACCTTTTTTGTTTGTTTGTTTGTAATAGAGTAGCCAGAACTGAAGCCAGTTTGTTGTCATCTCATTTCTGAAACAGTGACTGTAAAATACAGCATCATGACACCCAGGGGTTTATACTTCTTATTTTCTTTTTTACCCTCTATCTGGCAGCCCTGCAAACATCAGCTGGCATCCTGGAAGGGTGGGATCATACTCCTGAACTGATAATTTGTAAACAACACTGTACAATTCTGTAAAAGAGGTGTCCCTCGCTCTCTTTTCTCAATTCTTACATCAAACCTGAGGCATCATTTTAAAGTAATAATATTTTTTGTAAACCATGAGATGTATGTAAGCCACACTGCCCCATAGTATGTCAGCTCCATAACTGCATTTTTCAGAGAACTGCACGAGAAAGTTTCTGCACGAGCTTTAGGGGAAACCTCAGGCCTTAGCTGACTGAAAGCCTGTATCTTACTGAAAAAAGTGCCAAAATAGGTGTTTCTTCAGATGGATAAAAATTGTCATCTGACCCTGGGTACTTTTTTCCCACTCTCTCAGATAACAGCATCACTGTGTGCATCTCCTGAGAACGCAAATCCCAAGCTCAAGAGTTGCTCTGGAGCTTATGGTAATGGTGACTGAGCATAGGCTTGGGAAGCTCCCAGGGAGAAGGACCATTTTGCAAGTAATTTTACGTCCTGAGGTGTCTCATTAGCAGACAAATCTATTGCGTCTCAGGAAGAAGAAGCATGATCAAAGGCAGGAGAGGAGGGAGATAACAAAATCAGTTCTAATAAAAGTAATAGATGTCTCAATTTTTATTTCCCTTAAACAGGAGTATTGCTTCTCTTTGAATTTTGCAAAGCCTTTTGAGAGTTGCACTCATTTTTGTGCTCAGACATCACTGCACATTTTGCCATATGCAGCTGTCTTTTATCATTAGGGAAGAAGTAATAATTCAGGCCTCAAATTTAGCTTTTGTCTAAAAGAAATGAGGTTGATTATGAACTGCCTACACAATAGGATACCATATAATCCCCTCATCTGTTAGAAGGGCACAAGTTATTTATGTTAATCCTCAACCTAGATGTATGTGTAGCTGTTATTTTCTGACAGTATTTTCATTATGCATCTTTTACTGCAATGGGAAGTGGATGACACATAGGGGAATGTAACCTCATTTGCTGCATGTGTAAGTTTGCTGTGGGCAAGTGCTTTAAGTTTAAATCAGTAATTACGCAGGTCAAAGGTAGCCACGATACTTGGAAAGACTGGTCTTTTTTCATTTTGTGAGTTGAGTAAATTGCAAAAGTCAATACACACCACAAAGTGGCAAAACCAGATTAAATATTAGAAGTCCTTTAAGAACTTAAGAAATGAGTAGGAAAAACAACTTTATCAAGAAAGATTTAATTTTCACTTTCCTCTTGTCATGTTGGCCAAGGTGTTACAAGCCCTAGTGATTCAAATTTTTCAGACAAGCTTTCCAAACCACGGGGTGAGCTTAAAAAGAGTGAGAACTAAAAATTAAATCAGAAGTTCGCTGAATGTGACTTCTGGCTCCTGCATTTTTATTCAGGGCCCCTCTTTAATTCTTGACCACAGATTTTTCAGAATTAAAGCTAAGCTTATTCTTTAATCCATTGCTTCCAACATTTGGAGCTTGACAAAATACAGTCAATACTGGGAGAAAGCAAATAGGCAGCAGTGCTGTTCATCTGTCGCTACTTGTGTAACAGCATTGCTCCCATCCTAAAACATCATATCGAATGGGTAAGTAATAATGTATAATAATGGCCAGCCTTCGTGAACGAAGATTTGGGAAGGGCTCTCCCCACGTGGGTGTGCCCTTCCAGCCTGCACAGTGGATTTTTTAGGTGAGGCTCAGCGTGCGCAGAACTGGCCCCACCATTTAAGTCCTAAGGTTCATTTGCCACGGCCGAGCAAGCTTGGACAGTGACAGTGAAGTCCTCGGGACTGTCACAGCACCCGGTACTAACCGGGGCTGACCCTGCTGAGCATCCCAGATGTGACGGGATGGGATGGCAGGGAGGCATTGAACTGCCAGGGGACGGTCCCTACTGAGACTCGAACTCACGACCTTGGGATTCAGAGACTGGAGTGCTCTCCATAGCCATACAAAAACCCCCTCAAACAGCTACAGTGTTATCCTTTTCATTATCCAAAACAAATAGAAAATGTTTCAGGTAGTACATAATTATTTTGCAGTTTTATTTTTTCTAAATCAAAATACCTGAAGTGTCAAAATGGCTAATACTTTACTCAGGCCTGTCCTGCCTCTGGCATCAAGCACAGGGTGTGAAAGCTGCCAGATGCCACACTTCTGGATGGCGAGTTTCTGTCACCACAAACTCAGAGTGTTTCCCGTTTCTCTTCGAAAGATCCTTCTGCTGGTGGAGGGTTCAATAAGTGGCTTCCAAGGGCCCATTTCAAAGGAGTAAACCTATTTGACTTATACTTTCCTCTAGGACTAAGGCTTGACTTCTCAGAGGAGGCTTCCAGAGTGTTTGGGACTATTAGGAGCCCAGTGGCAGGATCAGAGCCTGGGCACAAACTGAAGCACAAGAAGTTCTCTCTGAACATCAGGAAACAATTTTTCACTATGAGGGTGACCAAGCCCTGGCACGGGTTGCCCAGGGAGGTTGTAGAGGCTCCCTTCTTGCAGATACTCAAAAGCTATTTGGACGTGGTTCTGGGCAACCAGCTCTAGGTAGCAATTTGGACCACGTGATTTCCAGAGAGACCCTTTCCAACCTCAACCAGTCTGTAATTCTCTGATGAAACAAGATCACTATTGTCCCATTAGAAATGGGAACATCCCATGTGAATTGACCACCATCTCCAGCTTTATAAAAGACATTAGAAGACATGTCATCCTGTATTTTGCTTATGAATTGTACGCTGCATGTTTCTCATGTTTAGCAGCAGCTGATCATAATTGTTTAGCAGATTGTTTCTCCAGGGAAGACTAATAAAACGCATTTTTGTTTCTGTGCCCTGGAGAGGCAGGAGAGCAGTGATCTTTGTTCTAAAAACACTCTGGGGGCAGAGAAATCACAGCCTATATTCCTGACAACACCAGTCTCTTACTGCAGTTCCTCCTCCATCGAAAATCTCTTGAACACAACAGCATTGGCCAGTACCTCCAGTGTTCCTTGAGGCAAACAGGATTGGCCTCAGCACATAACCCACTTTTTGAGCACTGTAATTTTTCAGAGAAACTGAATTATTTAATCAGCAGTGACCTAATAACATGTATGTGGCAGGTGCAAAGGGCTCAGTGAACTAATGAAGTATGGATGGCCCTGGCTCAAGAGTATGGGGGATGAATCGTGAAGCTAATATGGGATGAGCCAGCCAAAGAGATTATTTTCTTGTACAGGCAATAAGAGAGCTCCACAAAGCTGTCCGAAATCCTGCCTTCCTGGAAATCCACTCCTTTAAGCTTGTGGACTGGATCTTTTGGCTCCCCAAAGAGAGACAAGATTCCTTTCCCCTTATCTGTAACCAGCTGACAAGAAAATAGAGACCTGGACTTTATTTAGCATTAGCATGAAGACAACTAGAAAACTTTAACTGATCCTCCTGACTGGGGGCAGGTGCTAAACATCACCAGCCAACATCCTGCACAGTGCATGGCAGCAGGAACCCCTGACAGGCAGCCACTCATAAATATAAGTAGTAATGGGATGGGTTGCAGTTATATTAATAAAATATTATCCTGAGGAAATAATCTGATTAATTCTGAGAGAGAAAAGTGCTTGAGGCTGTCTTTGCTGTCATGGTGTTTGATTAATTACCACTGACACTGCAGACAAGAGTCTGGCTCTCAGATGCCTGCATCCAGACAGGAAAGATTGCCCAGGCATTAGAGCATGAGCCACAGAAATCTGTATTCAGATCCTTTTTCTGTGGCCTGGGGAAGCCATCAGAGGTGGAGTTAACATTGCTTAATTCCTCCTGGGTAGGAGTTAGAAGCTCTAGTGTCATCTAGTTGCCTAGGCTCCATCTCCATTTACAGGGAGAGAAGAGCACTTTTGGAAGGCAACTCCTGCTGTGCCATGGTGCTGGTGAGCACAGGTGGGCTGCCAGCACCTTGCTGTGGCCCCTCACACTGATGTATTAAACCACCTTACAGCAGCACTGCTCTTCTACCCTCCCAGCACTGCAGCTGTTCCTTCCTGCTGTGGCAGTGCCCTGTGAGCCCTGTTGCCACCCCAACCAAGGGACAAAAATGAGTTAACACCAATCTGGCACAAATCATGTCTTAATCCAAACTAATTCCTTCCTTTGGCTTGCTGTGAGGCCACTGATGCTGTCACCAGGACAGCAGAGGTGGGAAACAAGATGGGGGTGGTAGACATGTGGGAAGCAGAACTGCCAGAAATGGAGATGTTAAATAGATGCCTGTTGTTGAACTGACTGGCATGAGGGGAAGTGAGTCCCATCATCAGCTTTTCTGCATTGGTCCAGAGCACTTCCTTCTGCTGAAGGGAGGATACATGTGCTGCCCAAGAGATAGGGTGTCCTAGTTCCAGCGGCCAGGACCAGTTTATCACTCTGTGGGTGTAAGCCAAACTGTGTATGCTACACCCTCTAAGTCATTTCTCAGGGACTGTTAATAATGGATTGTTGGCAGCAGCTGCCCAGGGAACACCTGACCCCTCAGGCTGCAAGCTAGGTGTTAAAGGACCCTGCGAGATAGGGAAGTTTTCCTGACTCAGCTGTGATAACTCCTTTCTGCTGAGTCATTAGCACCTTCACACCCAGCCTGAGGGGTCATGCCTGCTAATGGGACATCAAGGATTTCAAAAATATCCCATGACTCTGGAGTAAGTCACCCATTGTGAAACTCCTCACCCTGAGGGAGGTACTGGGCATTCCCACTTGAACCAGAGCATATATAATCTTGGGGTTTGGGGACTTCTGGTACCACTTATCAGATCCAGAGGGGGACCAGAACCTCAACAGGACTGTGACCACCACTCTCAAACAGACTGCAACCATCATCCTCATCAAGAAGTTTTCCTTTCCTTTTACCTTGTACTGAGGGGGACCACATAGGGCTCAGCACAGGGGCTGATGAACACAATTCTGTTCGTGCCTCAGGTTGTTGTGGGCTAAAATCATTTTTTTCCCTGTATCATTGCATTTATTGTAATCTTTTTATTAGATAATAACTCTGACTTGTAGTCTCTTTTGAGTTGGGTTCATTTCTTCTACTTGTTTACCTTTAAACCAGCACAATATGTCTTGCCCTGGTGTGGAGGAGGCAGGCCCCAGCTGGGCAGGTGCCCTAAGGATACGGTGGGAAAGGGAGGCCCCTCAGATCCTGAAATACCAACACAGACCAGGGAAGCCTGGAACAAGCTCACTGCAAGTGAAGGATGGCACAAAACCCATCATTAGCATAATCTTCCCTGCTGGCTTGGAAATCTAGACTTGACAACATCATCACCCAGCAAGTGCCAGATTCTGCAGCTGGGATGGGGCAACCCTGGATATGTGTATAGACTGGGGAATGAGAGGCTGGAGAGCAGCACCTTGGAAAGGGACCTGGGGGTCCTGGTCGATGGCAAGATGAATATGACCCTCTTGGCTGCCAGGGCCAACTGTGTCCTGGGGACATGGGGCTAAGCATTGCCAGCTGCTTGAGGGAGGGGATTGTCATGCTCTGCTCTGCACTGAGGCAGCCTCACCTTGAATATTGTGTGCAGGTTTGGGCACCACTATATAAGAAGGACATTAAGCTATTAGAGAGTGTCCAAAGGAGACCCATAAGGATGATGAAGGGTCTAGAGTGGAAGGCTTATGAGGTGTCACTTGGTTTGTCCAGCCTGGAGGAGACTTGAGGGGGAACATCCTCACAAGGGGAAGTGAGAGGACAAGTGCTGATCTCTTTACGCTCATCACCAGTGACATGACTTGATAAAATGGCAGGAAGCTGAGTCATGGATGCTTTAGGTTAGATACCAGGAAGAAGTTTTTCATCAAGAGGATGTTTGAGTACTACAACCGGCTGCCCAAGGAAGTGGTCACAGCATCAAGCCTGAGTTCAAGAAGTGTTTGGACAATGCTTTCAGACCTGATATGATTCTTGGGATGTCCTGTGCAGGGCCAGAAGTTGGATGTGATGATCCTAGTGGGTCCCTTCCAACTCAGCATGATTCCATAATTCTCTGGCACAGCTCGATGCCTGACTAGGGACAGTGACTCAGCAGCTGGGGCTGACGATAGGATTGGCAACCAAGCTGAGGAACCCATACTGCCCCTCATATCTACACTCAATAGCTTAATACTTTTTTCTGCAAACAAGGCCATTATCTGTGATGGGCTCCCAGAAAACAATTAAGTCTGTTTGACCAAATAAGGGCAGAGCACAATCTTTACTGAGCACAGCAGAGGTATTTCCAGCAGCATGTTGTGGAGGAGCCCTTTCTCTTGGCATTTCTGCAGAGGCAGGGTACCACAGCATGGTATCACGTCAGTGTAGCACCATGACTCATCAGCTCAGCTGGTCCGTGTGCACTCTTAATCCGTCCCAGTCTGTTTCTCACATCGAGTTGCTTTGAAAGTTTGAGAAAGTTTGCTTTACTTCTGATTCGTCATTTTTGCACAGCTCACTCCATCTGGGCCTGAAAGTCAAAGCACTGAAATGTTGCAATAACAGCTGTGCTTGCAAGCCTCCTATCCCAGCTGATAATTAAATGCAGAAAAGCTCAAGAAAAACTCATATCTAGAGAAGACAAGTCCAGCTGTTAAAAAACCCCAACAAATGCAACTGAAATAAACAGCTGAATCTGCAGGTGCTTGTGCATACTAAAGCTGCCCTCCCCAAGTTAAAGATTTAGCTGAGGTCACAAAGGACGTTGCCTATTGTTTATAGTTGCTGGTGCATAACTTGCAAGAACTCGTAGTTGTGTTAAGCAGCTATTGGCAGGGACACAAAGTGTCTGCAGCCACGGCCATCGCTCCCAGCATCTGCTTGAGTAGATGGATGCTCTCCAGGCACTGACTGAGCTTGTTAGCTTGCCCTGTTCCTTCCCAGCCTGCAAGCCAGTGCAGGGGCACGGATCAGGTTTTGCAGACCCAGAGCTAGAGGGTAAGGTTATTTACTCAAGGCTGGCTGAGGGTAGGGCTTCACCCAGTGCCATCTGGCCTCGGCCAAGGTAGGATTGACTGTGCCTGCATGTTAGTGATAGGGAAAGACCCACTTGATTATAGGTTATGTCTATCGTGTATCCCTCTGGCTTGTATGGGGAGCTGAACAAAATGTGAACAGATCAGAGCAGCTGACCTGAACAAATGTTTGTTTTTCCTCTGCTCAGCTGGGGCTTTTGTTGGTTTTAATTTGCTTACGGCCTGTGGCACAGTGAGTAATACCTGCACACCCCGAGACTGGGTTAGCACAGTGCAGTCCTCCCAGCGGTGGCAGTGAGGGACTGTAGGCAGCAGCTGCCTTGTGTGAGTACATCTCATCTGGAAAATATCTGTCTCACCCCTGATTTCTATATTTTGTCTGGAGACAGCTCTGAAGGATCTCTAAAAGCTAGAAATGGCCTGGGACCCCCTCTTGTGGAAGACCATCTAGTTTTCTCATGGGATGACATTTTGATGTTTCAGCTGAAGAGCAGTGATTTGGGTGTGAGCACTGTGGACAGTCTGAGGGCCAGGGAAGAGATCAGGTACCCAGGCCCCCCAGGACAGCCCTCTGTGCCATAACTGCCAGGCTGGAGGGTGTCCAGTGCTCTCCAGGGTGAGTTTGGACAGTGCTGCCAAGTGGAAGTGCTCCAGCTTTTCATGCAGATGAAATGAAGACACCAAAGCATTTTCAACAAGAGTTCTTTCCCTTCCGTCAGTCTATAAAATCTTGTTCTGTTCATTTTTGGACAATATTTGTTCTTTCAGGCTTTCAGGTAAGGGATGGGAAGAGGATGGTTTGATGGGATGAATGGCAAGTACTTGTTCCCAGGGGCAGGAAGGGCATTTTGAAGGGGATGCTACACATCAGCACTTTTGTTGAAGGTGCTGTGTTGTACACACACTTGAACTCTTGGAGAAGTGCACTTCATAAATCAAGGAAAAGCTTCCCTGAAAATAGAAACTTGGAGCAAATGGGGGAGGTCATGGGTAAACACTCATGTAGTTCATGGCTGCCTCATTCTTCACAGAATTAGCCATTTACCTCAGCATTAAAAAGCTCTGTAGGAAGTAAAAGGAGACATATCTAGCTTTTGTATTTGTGAAATGAATTTCAAAAAATGTGGATCAAGTTCAGACTACCATTGGATTTTCTTCCCAGGTCTACAGAGGTCTTGAGACCACAGTTTTGAGAGAGGCAATTAACTCCTTAACCTCAAGATGTGCATTGACTTGCAGTGTTGTTAATAGTTGCCTCATTCCCTAGCTAATCACTTCTGTGGTCTTAATCAGCTGACACACACATTCCTCGACTCCAGACAGCTCCTCAGACAGCCGAAAGTAACGACCCTTCTCTCAAGCAACCGCTACATCATGTCCTTAATACTTTCCATGCTGCACGTTTTCTTAATATACAAAACTGTGGTTTACTGGGTTTGTGGGGTCAGCATAAAATTAGTATAAAAACAAATAACACGGAATCTGCCACACTTATTTTATTACTGTGGTTTGCATTGTATTTATTAAAAGCCCTTCTTCTTTTTTCCTTTTTTTTCATTTCTTTTAAACTTCATTTCAGTGTGCTGTCTGACAAATTCCCCAGCCCTCATGCTTGATCTCCACAGAATTTAGGGGATTTGTTGGAAAATTTAGTTTGAGCTTACAACCCTCTGGAGACGGGTGCCTAAATTCCCCTTTCAATGATGAACTCTAGATGACAAGAGACTTCAGCAAGAACCTCAATCAGACTGTTATCACCTCCACTAACTTCCCCTTCTCGCTGAGGCTCCAAGGTGACAAGTGTCTCCAGACCTAGAATAGCTCCTCCTCCCAGTGCTTAGCTTCTGGGTGTCCTGGCTCCTGTAAGGAAAGGTGGTCCACGGCTTTCCATTGCTGTCCCTGTTGCCTAAGCAGGTAAAGATTGCTCAGATGATGCTTTTGCTGCAGCTGGTAAACGTTCCCATTAACCAACACTGTAGGGTCTGGGTACTGGGACTGGAGAATGATTGGCATTTCTTAAGATAAACATGGGGATTTAGTTGAGAAGTAGCTGCTGCCACAAATGTTATCCTAGCTTTCAGCACTGATGGTGATGATTGGTGTGTAATGTCAGCTCAAGATGAGAGGCCATAACCTTCTAGGGGAAAAAAAGGCCAAATGAGCATGAATGAGAAATGCACTGCACACTGGTCAATCCTCCTTGATTTACTGCTGACTGGAGGACCAAGAAAGCTCCATTTTGTTTAGAAATGTAAATAAAAGAAAATTGATGCTAAAATATGCAAATCATGTCTAATTTAAAACATTAGAAAAATCCTCAGTAGATAAAACTAGTTATAATTTCAAAACAAGATTTTCTAAAAATAGATATATTTGGTCATTCCCAGAGTGCCCTGGACTTTAGCTATTTACATTCTGTCTGTTCACTATGAGGTGCCTTAAAGGGACTTGAATGAGAGAGGCTTTGAAAATTGAAGGCTTTTGGTTTGTCTGCATGAACAGATGGAGGGTGATTAGGATTTTATGATCTTCAGGAGGCTCTTTGCTATTCCTTTCCCCTCAGCCTGTCATCACATCCCTATCTTGCCCCACCACCTGCCCCCAGCCCCTTGTTGCTGTTGATTTGGATATCTCCAAAGGTCACTATGGATTTTAAAAAGCTCTTTTTTCCCAGTAATGCCTGTTGAAATGATGCTAAAGTTTTGTTTTCCTATCATTCTCGATGCTCTTTGCAGTCATTATTTTCCATTTCCCTCAGCTTGCACAATTAAACAGGCCACTGCCACCTCCCAACATATAATCTGCTCCTGGGACTTCTGTCACTGTAGTGCCTGAATACCCAGCAGTCCTGAAGGTGAACCAAGCTCTGTCCCCTTCACCTGCTGTGAAACTGGGTTCCCAGAGACTGCACCCAGCCAGGTGCAGGTCAAGTCTCAGTGGGTTGTGAACCCTTCCTGCATAACCCTCTCACCACCATGGACCCCTGGCAAGAGGTGGCCTGGGTGCCCTTGATGGAGACTGGTGCCCAAGGCAGTCTGCCAGAGGACATGGGTGGCTGCTGGGTCAGAGGATGGAGATGGCCTTACCAACGTGCTGCTCTGGTCAGTCCTCTCTGGGCAAAAGGCACTTGTGGTTTGGAAGCAAATGAGAGAGATTTATCACCCAGAAATTATCGTGGCTACGTAATTTCTTGCTGGAAGGGGTAGTTCAGTGAGATCAACATAACCAACATAATTGGGTCCAATTTCTTTAAATGCACTGCCCTGTATAATGAGAATAACAGAGGCCTTTTGCTGCCAGGTTGTTGAGTCACAAATGTGAAAGAAAGAAACCCAAAATAAACAAATTACTGAGGGGTTTGAACTGGCTACTTTGGAACCATTTTTAAGAAAAACTTTAGCTGTAAGAATATTCAGAATTAAAATTCTGCCTGTATCCTGTATAAATAACATTTGGCACTACAGTGGAGTTCAGTGTTAAAAGTTCAAGGAATAGCTTGGGCTTGGGCTCATCCATAGATATATTGTCAGCAATTGTTGATTTTTTTGCAACACCCACAGCGTCTGCAGTTCTGTAAAGCACGTGAGCTCATGTTGGCCTTAAATGAAAGTGGCAGCTATAGCAGCCAAGTGCTGTTCACAGCATCAGCTTAGATAAACCTCTCTTTTTTCCTCAAGGGCAGCCCCGTTTCCTAAAAGTGCAAACCCACAGAGTTTGCATGGGAGTGTGAAACACAAACCACTGCACTGTAGCTGAAACACACTCCCCTGACCCTCTGCTGTTTCTTGACTCCTTCAGCAGAGAAGGAGGGTGGGTTTGAACTGTCTTGTCTGAACAGCTCAGGGCTGTTTTTTGAGCCAAACATGACAGATTTGTGAATATCCACAGAGATGCTCAGATATGACCCTAAGTGAGATTTCCTCACTTTTAGAGACTCAGAGACAAGGGCAAAACCCATCCAGCCTATCTCTCTGCCATCACAGGTTTGTTTTCACTGTATTTCCTCCAGTAAATATTGCATGAGTTGTCCTAGTTTAAGTCAAGGTGAAACTTGCCTGCCTGTATAAAGAAATGTTGCTTTTTTCCCCAGCAAAATGGAGGTCTTGCTTTGCTATGCCAGCACAGATGTCATCCACCACTGGCAGCTCATACACTGAGTGGCTGCAGCCTGAGGAGCCCATGCTTCAAACGCAGAAGGCAGCTCTGAATATCTCCAACTATTTAAGGCAATAAATCTTTGAATGTACTAAAGCTTCGTTTCTTGGTCTGAGAGCACTTGAGGTGGTGAAAAGGACAACAGACATTCCCCCAGCCCTGGCTCATGCCCCAGTTCCCTCCCTTAGGGCTGTAGCAGTGAGGTGGCTCACTAATGTTGAGGAGGTTTTTATTCCGCCTGGGAGCAGAAAAGGGTTCCATGAGGACGACAAAGCATCCATTGGACCAAGTGGCCAGGACATAGCAGATTTGCTCCTGCACCCACCAGGCTCCAGCCATCAGTCTTTGGGTTGCAGCTACTTTAATGTGCACAGGAGTAAAACAGATTTGAAAACAAATTGTAATTTTTTACCCTGTTCCTTGCTGCAGCTCACTGCGCATCTGCACAAATGAGTTTGAGTAGGGTCTAGGCCCACAGGACCCTCTGGACTCATCTGTGTGCCTGTCTTTGGGTGATGTGGCCAAACCCAGCTTGTAGCTGTTTAGAGCACCTTCTCTGGCCTCTGTCAGGTGCCACAGAAACCTCCTTTAGTCATGGCTGGGGACACTGCTGTATGCTGATAATGCACTCACATTTGTGCTGGAGGAGCACATAGTCTTTCTGAACATTTGAAACCATGAAGACTACTATGTATTGATGGTGATTATTATTCTGTTGGTGGGCAACAGGCATGGAGTGGGTGTGAGAGAGGGGTCTGGACTCTACCTGCCTCTGGCAGCAGCCCATGGTCAGGTGCCCCGCGGGGACCTCTCCTACAATAGGGAGCAAATGATAAGGGGAAGTGAAGGTTGCTTGTGTCAAGAAGTGTTTACAGAACTCAGACCAACACACTGAGGCAAACAGCAAATACTCCTGGACCACATAAATAAGCTGTCGCTTGGAGCAAGTATGTGACTGAAAAGCAAGCAGATTGAAAAATTATCTAAAAATAGTAGAGCAAAGATTAGCAGCACAAGAATCAGCTCAGAAGCACCAGGACACTCCTGGGCTTATTCAAATCACAAGTTCTTAAAGGAGGATTGCAAAGATGTTGAACGTGCACGGCCATCTCTAGACATTACTTGGGCTTGCCTGAACTCCAGGAGAGCACCACATTTCTGGCAGGGCACAAGATCTACCTGGGAAGTCTCAGTATTTTTAATGAGTGTCATGAAGAATTTTATATAATCATGGGAAGAAATATAATAATTTTCTCAATAAAAAAGCTCCTTAGTCAGTAACCACTGACTAGCACTTGGAGATCGCATTCATATTGCCTTTCATATCAGGGAAGTTTCCCATTAATAACAGGTTTGTCTTTATAAATGTGTGTTTTGGAATGAAATAATTTGAGCTATGTGGAGTTTTATAAGACACTCTAGAGAAAGAAGTCAGTAGAAATCTCTGACCAGCTCCTTCCTTTACCTCCCCCTCTTCAGAGCCCACTCATGAATTTCACAGTCTTCCAGTTTCATTCTGTTGCACTTGCATTTTCTCCCACCTTTCTGCTGTCCTGCTTGGTTTTGATTTTAAATCATCATCCATTAAGTATTTATTGCTTTATTGGCTCATAAATGCATATTTTCTTTCCCTTATTTCCCCCTACGTTCTGCTGTGTATTCATTTAAACTTTGCATCCCTTATTGTGGGAGTACAATACAAGCCTATAATACTCTTATTGTTGTGGGAGCCTGATAGCACAGCTGCCTTTGCTGTCTCACGAGTAATGAGGCTGACAACCTGACACCTCTCTTGTGGTTGCTCTTTCAGTCCTCACCATGGTGGGCTGAAGCACCAAGCTTGCCATGAGAGCCTTCAGAAGCTTTCCACCTGTAGCTGTAGAAGTGACTCAGCTCTCCAGATCCTGTTGTAATCTGATCTGTCTCTGGTCAGTAAGGGCTTGGTTATGGGGGAGCTGAATCAGTACCTGCTGCTACAGGAGGGGAGAGCCCATTCTCCTCCATCCCTGGATCCCCTCTGTGGCCTCCTCCAGATTCCAATATGCATCACACACTCTTCACCTCCCTGACTCTCTTTGCATCAGCTCTGGCACTTGTCTGATGGCAAGATAAGCCAATTTGGCCCCGTAAAACAGCAGACCCATGGTTATTAATTCAGATCAAACCACATTGTGCATTGGGCTGTATCTGGACACAGTTTTGCACTATAACAAGGAGTAGGCAACTTTTCATTTCTTAAAATTGGGATTACAGATTCTGGAGGGTATGGAAAAACATGTCACCAGTGGATCCAAAACAGCCACTAGATTATATGATCACTAAGAACCAATTTCTATGTCATTTCTCATGAGCCAGCATGTCAGTGGGCAAGCTTGGGCAGCTACACCAAACTAACTCACTCCTTGTCAGTAGCACAGCTGCTTCCCCTGCTGGTTTTCCCTGCAGCTTCCGATGGGTCAACCCTTTCAGGTCCTCTGTGTCTCCAGCTGTGAAGCTGTTATCTGCTGTGCGCCAGGATGCTTCACAGGCTATGCTGTACAGCAGGCTGGGCACAATGCAGGCGGCAAATTCTTAAGAGGGAGATGTAGTTCTTTCTCTTTTTTAACTTGCTCCCATTGTCTCTTATGCACACCCTTAGTTCCCAGGAGAAAAATGTCCTGAGCTCTGGGAGTAATTAGTAAGAGCACAGCATATAAGCAGTTGCAGTAGGGCTGAGCAGGGATCATAGGCCAAAGTATGTACCTGGGAAGTTACAAAACTACTTTTTAAAAGCACTTTAAAGATGAAGTATGCTTCTTTCTTCATGGTGTACTCTCGTTATTATGACCAGTCTTTCTGTCTACAAAGCAGGAATGGCACCTTCCAGGGCTTGCTATTGCTCTTCCTGTGTCACTATCAAAGTAGGGGGAGTCAGTTTAGAGAGCCTGTGCTGGCAGCCCGTGCTGAGTGTGCTGCTCTGGCAGCACCACTGCCTTCCCTTGCCGTGCCTGAACCTTTGTTTAAACGGGAACAATAGTTACCTACAGCTTGTCTCCTCGGTACCGTGAGACTGGACTCATTAGTGCTGGCAAAGTACACAGCCACCTGGATAAAAGGGAGAGATAAGTGCTCAGTTTCATTTTTTGAAGGCCCAGATCAAAGAGCTGAGGGCAGCCTTGATTTACCACTGGAGGAACACCTGCAACAAATGTCCGATTAGAAATCAAGCAATAAAACCACTGACAGTAAAAACAACAATGAAGGCATGAAAAAATGTTTGCAGCTGGTCAGCTGGAACACAATGAATCAAGGAAAACCACAAAGCAACCGCTGATTTTTCTCTGACACTTTTTACCCTCCTATTGCAGAGTCTTTTAAAACAAATAAAAAAACCCCCACAAACACGCAACAGGACATATAACTTGGGATTTTTTTTTTTGAGGAAAGAAGGAAAGGGCAGAAAGGGCTTTCCTCACCCCCATAATAACTGCAGCTTTTGGAGGAAGGAGCTTCTACATAAAATGTTACTAATTGAACAATAAATTTGTGGTAGTTAAGGCAGGGGTGAAGCACAGATTTGTCTCTGCCTCTATTCCCTGCCTCTCAGAGCCAGCAAAGGTTGTCAGGTCTAAAGCCACCAATGAATATTCCTGCTGCCCAGCAGCATACTGTAGTCTTCATGCCCCAGTGTCTCCAGGTAAGTGCCTTCACATGGTATTATGTACAGGCTGACATGTTTTATACATCCCCTCTGGTTAGTACACACATTCCTGCAAGGTTAAGAAAGGGCATTCAGCCAGAGAGAAGTAAAAGGATGCAGAAAGGTAGGTCAGGATTAAGCATGGTGAGAGAAGAGGTGGCATGAACCTTTCTGGGGAGCAAGCCCTGGGTCCCAGGGGGATCTGCACCCTGAACTCTGAATGTCAGGCATACCCCCACATGGGCATGGGGCATGGGGAAGCTGTTGTTTCCCACCTCCAGCACCATCCATCAGCATGACACAATGAGCATCCTGGTTTGTAAGGTACCTCAAGACAGACATGATGAGCTGCTGTCTGGAAACCAGCTACCTAAAGAGAGAAGGGAGAGGTGATGGGGAGCTGCTGATCACGTAGAACATAAGCTGTAAATCAGAGCTGAGTGTCAGAGAAAGGGATTTTGCCCTTGCAACAGCAGAGGGACACCCTCTAGGCTTACTCTGTCAAATAATCAAGCCTACTTCAGCCTGTTTCCATGCCTTATGAAGGGAAAACCAAAGGTCTGGGACTGGGTGGATTCAGGGAGTTGTGTTAAAGATCCTTGCAGGACAGGGAGGAACAGGCAAAGCAAATGTGAATGAGAGCAGCCAGGAAATGTCATGGAATCACTCAGCGAATCAAGGAAACTTTTTTGGTTACGTTTCTATGGGAAGACTTAAAGAAAAGAGAGAAAAAGAAACCACTAACATAGCAAATCCCAGTCAAGTTAATGGAAAGAAATGAGATTTTATTATTTTAGCAAACATTGGTGGGATAGGATTGAAGCAACCCACTGAATCAAAACTCCACCCTTTAGGAGGCTGATCAAGCTCCAAATTTCCCTGCTGGCCTCAGCTCCTCTGAAGGGCCAACACAAAGCCCCAGAGATGAACAGTGGGAACATGAGGAATATCAGGAGCAGATCCAGCTCTGTGTGGCTTTGGCTTATATCCCAGCAGACACAGTAAAAGGGGAGAAATCAAAACTGTGGAGGCTGGAAAGGGTTGAGACACTAGTGGGGCTCCTCTCTTCTAGCCCTAGCAGTCTGAAAGAAGGGCATACAGCTCTGCCTGGCTGTCCAGCTCTCTCTCTTTTATCTGGAGCCACAAATGGCTTCACAGGATGATTCAACCCAACACAGTTACTATTACTGAGATCCCCACACACCCTGTATAATGAGTTTCCAGAGGAGTACTGGCCACTGCTCGCCACAGTTTGCCCCACATCTTCAGAGACTGCCCCCCAGCCCTGCTATGCAAGCCTAACAGTCTCTCATATTCTTGTACATCTCCCAGGCTCACAGTGCCAAGCCTTACCATCCCATCATAAAACACTGCTGACACTTATCCCTCTGTGACCCTGACACTTATCCCTCTGTGGAGCAAAAAAGGGACCTTGTCTTTTCACATGACCACTTTTCCATAGAGACCTCAGAGCAAACAGCCTGCTTGCTGATGGTGAATATTAAGTGATACTGCTCCTACTCAAAAGGATAAGGAGTTTTCCATGGGCAGCCATACCAGCAGCATTACAATGCTCTTTAATAGAGTAGCCTTTCTGTGATGCTTAAAATAACTGTCCCTGAAACTAATAGCATCTATAAGACGCCTGTCCTTGGTATGGCCACAAACACAGTGCTTCATCTGCAGAAGCTCCTGCTGCAGAAAAATGACTATGGGCTGCATTTCAGACCCTCCTGGAAGAGATACACCTTTTATGAAGCCAACACAACAAACTCCTTCCACATGCAAAGGCATCAAGGCTTAAATGGTAAAGAGAAAGGAGAGGGAATGAGCTGGAGGGGATCTGAAAAGAGGGCTGGTTGATCTGCCATTCCTCTAATTGAAAGGCTGCTGGATTTTTCTGTGTGATGTTGAGGTCTTATTATAGACCAATAAATTGCAGTTGTATTGCCAGAAGGAAAGAAAGCTCTCAAAGTGTTCCCTGTACTATATGAGACTAAATAGGTCATGTCTATGGGTGAGAAAGATTGTCACTTGCAGGGAGCAGTGCTCTTCAAACACTGAGCCCCCAGGCCTTTAAACATGTAGGGCATTTCAAGGCCTGGGGAGCTGCAGTGTTTCTGGGGGGAATCCTGCACATGCAACTCACCTGGCCTTTTGGACACAGTTTAGTGAGAAGTAAGAGTAGCTGGCAGAGAAAAAGGTTGAAATATTACATAAATTCCTATAAATACTGGGCAAATGTAACCATCTATCACTGCAAGCCCATCCTTGCTCACTACCTCCCCACACTTCTGCTAAACCAATCAAATTCATAAAAAGACTGTATTTCAAGAAAAATAAAGTAGCATAATTAGGTTCGTTACCCTATGCAGTATACTACTCAGGAAGTTACAGTGCAATAAGTTAGTGTAAAAACATGAGATGCATGTGCTCTCAGTGACTACCTGTGTTTGCAGCCTTGTCCTGTGCCAAATTTGGAAAGCACAAGATAGCATTCCCCTCCCCAGCTGAAGGTAAACTTCCTCATCCTAAAGGAGGATTAAGAAATTCCCCCCAAGGGCCATGCTTATGCCATCACACTGCTTCTGCCATAGTTCTGTGTTCCTGCCAAGAGCTGAGGATGCTGCTGCATCTGCTCCTTTCCTAGAAAACAGAGACTGATGTTAGCAACAGGTTATCAGTGCTGCAGCTGCTTTGAATACCTTTTTTAAAGAGCATTATTGAAATAGTGCATGTGATTTTAGTTAAAATACAGCACTTTTCTGTGAATTAATATTTTGCACACTCTTCTCTGAAGTTTATTTCCCTCTCTGCTTATGTACTTTTCTAGATGTGATGTCTTTCACTAAGGAGTATTACCCTCATAGTGCACCATTCACCCTTATGCCCTAGCCCCATGTAGCAGACACCAACTTTGGCAAACATGCCGAAAAGAACTTACAGTTCCTTCACAAGACCAAGAACTAAATCCTTTCAGGATTTCAGGTCCTGACAGCATTTGAACCAGTCCCATGGCCCAAACTGTTGAGTATATAGCCAGAGATGGAAGAGCCATGTTTCTTCTTACATGCTTTTTGTTCCTCTCCAAATGAGTATGAATGAAAATGAATCAGATCATTCATCAGATCTGATAAGTTCTGTGTGAGCAGGATACAGATGGCCTCTGAATGAACAGTAGCTGATAAAATACCAGTATTTCAAGATAATAGCAAATTCTCTTTCATAAGTATCAGATCTCCTTTTATGTGCTTTCCACCAGCTTTCAAATAGATTAATTTTCCTTCTTCCCCCCCCCCC
>VWZD01013584.1:506864-558007 GCA_013396695.1 Sakesphorus luctuosus
CCCCCAATAAGTCTGTAAAATGAAAATCATGTGAAAACTCATCTGATAGTGATCACCTGAGGGCTGTCACTGACGAGTCTGTTGGAACAAGACTGAAATCCCTTTTATGGTCTTGGAATTGTCTGGTCTCAGAGAGAAGAGATATAAATAATTTGACCAATTACATAGATCACTTTTCAGGTAATAACCAAATTGTAAATAGTCCCACAGTTCCCCTCTTACTCATGAATGAGAAAATAGTTGGATTGCAAAAACAAAATTGTGGCATATTCCCTTCCCAGTTCTGTTTGACAGCGAGAAGAGGAAACCATTGGGCTCAATTACAAATACAGGACACAGCCTGCAAGCTCAGCACAGAGTTTCTGAGTCTGGAAAGGCATGCTAATAGTTGACTTCCATGGAGCAGTGTTTTCAGTGTTCAATAGTCTGATCGGATCTGATGTCCATTTTAGACTGGCCTCTTATTTATTTATTTATTTATATTTATTTAATAAAAAATTTTCAGAGAGCCTTCTTAGTGAGGAATATTAGTGACCACAAGATGAGAAGCAAATGAAGGACTTCCAAAGACATGCAGCCAAATATTCACATCTCTGTGACAGGGATCTAGCCAA
Source organism: Sakesphorus luctuosus (assembly GCA_013396695.1). Lineage (NCBI taxonomy): Eukaryota > Metazoa > Chordata > Aves > Passeriformes > Thamnophilidae > Sakesphorus > Sakesphorus luctuosus. The sequence goes on from VWZD01013584.1 coordinate 507,479, forward strand.
CATAAGCATGGAATTTGCATCTTCATTTTTGGCTCCTCATGAAATAGTCTCCTCATTTCCCTATGAAGAGGTACATGCCTTTGAAGATCTCCCAAGGAGATACATTCTGTGGAAGAGAAGCACCTACATTTCTCTCCATGAGATAAAGAAGAAACTTTGGCAATATTTGTCTGCTCTGAAGGCACCTATTTGGCAGTGGCTGGAGCCTCCACGGGAGATGCCTCTCAGTCACTGACCAGGGAGACTAAACTTGTTTCAGGAACCACTTCAGAAGAAGACAAAGCTGCAGGGAAAAGTCACATGTTCCCAGCTCTGCAGCCTGCAGCCCTCCCTACCTGTTTGCTGAACTAAAATTGTGTTCAGGATATTGCATGAATGCACAGACATGCAAAACTCTGGCAAATCAACATTACTTTTAACTACATAAAAATTCAACTACCAAAGAGAACACTTTAACGGATACCATACTGCTCACATGCATTAATTTCTTTTTCCTTTTACAGTCAAAAAGCTTAAAACACTCAGAAGCATTAATTGAAAAATGGTGGGTAAGCATTACTGCCTTTCATGGATATAGTTGTCCATTTAAATGCCTATTTATATGTTTTTAGAACAAGACACAGCAAAATACACACAGAAACATACAAACTCATATATTCATAATACTGAAATTACATAGCAAGTCTGGAGATTAGACTAGAAATAGAATCCAGATCTCTTGATGCAAAACCTTTTGCAAAACCATTCAAGATTAGATCGCCCTGAGCCTCACAGACTGTCAGATTAAAATGAAAGAGGAAAGGAATCACAGAAACTTCAAATCAAAACACAAAATTGAAAATCTGTCAGATCCATAAAATATTCTCTCCAAAGAAAAATTCTGACACGATCACATTTTCTTAAGAAATTGGAGCTGGAAATAAGGTCATTCTGGGGGGAAAAAGAAAAAAAATGAGTAAGAATAATAATAAGAAGAAAAAAATCCAAAACACTCAGCATCAACCACTTCAGTAAGAGAGTCTGAAGGGTTTTGACAAATACTGTGTCTAAGCCAAAAAACCCCAGGGCTAGATCTTCCACAAAAATCAGAAAACTTAAAGGGACATTGTCAAAGTTGGTAGACTAAACATTTGAGCTACTTTAAACTCAGAGTAGTACAGAAGTGCTCATATTTTTCTTTATTAAAAAGAACAGCTGAAAGATGTTTATGAAGAGTATGGTGACATAGTTTGCTTATTTATTTTGTAACTCAGGATAACAGGCTTCACAACAGTTTTTACTGGGTTTTAAAGCCTTGCTTACATTGTAGGTTGAAAGATTACTTTCTAATTAAAACTTAGGCATTTTCTTTCCTTTGCTCATACCAAGAAAGCTATGGAGAAAGTCAAGTGAAAAAAGTTAAAATGGGACGCAGAGAGGAGGCAGGAGGGGGAAATGTTTATTTTTAAGTGCAGCATGGCATCATTCTGTTATAAAAATCTGGTACAAACTGATTTTCTGAAGTGCTGAGAACCTACAGCTCCTTTGAATTCAACAGGAGATCTTAGTGCTCAGAAGACTCCCTGGGAAATGAGGCCACATGGCTTTAGCTTCCCAAGTCTTAACCCTGCAACTATTTCTTCACATGTCTAGTTTAGCATATGTGGTTACTCCAGCTGGAGTTAGTGTGACACTTCTTGGTGGCTCCGTTGGTGTATGTGCATTTAGTGGCTGGATATCTAACTTGCATAGCACAGATGTAACTAATCTGCTTAAAGATGTGTGTGTCTCATCTCTCACCTGTACTCAGGAAGAACCTCTGAGCATTGAGAAGACCTTCATCTTTGAAAGTCCAAACTCCATTGCCAGGCTGCTTGAGAAGGCAACAGCATTGCCCAAAACTGTGACCTAAGCAGTGATGTACACCAGCAGGAACAGCTTGACCCATAGTACCTGCAGAGGCACAGAAGGTCATCCCAGTCTTAGCACATAGAGATATTCCCCAGGGAACTGAGGTAGCAGATTGACACCCATCCCCTCAGTTTCCAGCCTCAGATTTTTGTGAGCAAAATGGTACATACCTTCTGCCAGTGGGAAAACTGATGGAAAGGGCAGGTCTTTTACTTGCCTCTCCCAGAGATGTTGGCTTCAGTCAATCACTCAGTGAGAAAGAACTTCAAAGTTGTCTCAAGCTTGAAGTTTACCCTCTTCAGTAAATATTAATGAGACAAGGAAGAGAGGTAAAAATAACCCCCTCACCATGGAGATTTTGTATGAAATTTACAGATATTTTTAAAGAGGTGCCTGGACCCTCTCTCTTCTCACCAAATAAACATCAAGTTCTCTGAGATAAGTTACTATTCTCTGCATGGTCCACGTCAAGACAGGCATGAATTTGATTCAGGCTGTCTGAGGACAAGCTGAATGCAGGTCTCCAGTGTTTTTGGGGTGGTCTTTGAAAAGTTAGCCTTTCCACCCCATACCTGGAAGGCAACTGTACAGAACTCCTGTCCAAGGCAACTGCTCATATTCTTTGCCTGGTCAAGTCTCTTGCCTAGAAAAACTCCAAAATAAAAAAAAGGCAAGGGGGCATGGAGGTCAGGGACAAGGACCATCTGCAACCAGTGCTGCTGTTTCTTCTAAAAGTTGTGTGAAGGGCTCTTACACACAGATTTTAGCTTGCAGTTTCTTAACTGGTTGTTTGCTGGGAGAATTTCTTTGCTGTGTGAATATCTGAGGAGAGTGCTCGGAAAGTCCCAGTCCTAGCCATGGTTTGTCTTCCCCATTGGGTGAGCTCTGCATTTACAAATAAACATGGATTCCATCTTAAATGACTTTTCTTCCTCTATGAGGAGTAAATGATGTGCTACTTTTCTCAAAGGCAATTTCATCTGTAGAGACATGGACATGGATCAAGACATAGCTCACAATTCACACAACATCACAAATGCATTTCTATGTGCTGACCTAATTGTCCAATCCGATTTGGAGGATAAACTCAGAAAAGTGCAGAGCACTTTTTCATGAGCATTTGTATATGGTCACCTTTGTTAACTAAAATTAATTAACTGCTAACCAACAAGTGGAGATCAACTGGGAAGTCTTGGCCGAAATGAAAAAATAACCAGACATTCATGGTTATGTCAAGTCGTGCTGAAAAAATAGTGAGAAGGACAAGAACAGTGGTGTTTGGTCTGAAGCCACAGGGAATGCAAAGAAACCTGGATTTCCTAAACCTCAGGAACAGGTTAGGATAAACTTCAGTCATACCTTGTCATATTTCAGCAATCCTACCTATGGCTTTATTTCAGGTTCTCTTCCAGTAGAAAGATGTGAAACAAGTAGCAAAGGACGTGCTTGAACTTTAAGAAGGCCTTGAATAAAGTTGGCTGAGACACCAACATACAAATCATGTTGAACTTTGAAAATGAGTTTATTTAATTTAATATTAATCTGGATCTATTAGTTTTCCCATTCTTCATTTTTCACTGGGATAATTTTGCATAAGAATAGGTTCTCTGTGTCTTAGGTAGTCCTTTGCTGCCAGTGAGCAGCCCATGGTGCCATGCCTTCTGCAGTGCTCTAAGCCTCATGGGATGTGGCTCGTGTTTTGACTCTCAGATGATGGCAGAAGAGCAGTAGCAGTGTATATGGTGACATCCTCCTCTCTGCTGCATGCAGAAGGATCCATTATGACATGATTATTTCTGAGTAATTAATATCATACCCCAGACACAAAGGGAGACACAAGGGAGAAGAGCAAGCCAACCTTATAAATCTGGGTTTTTAGAAGTATTTTGGCTTCTGGAAGCTTTAGGATTTTCCTGGGGGGAGTAGGGACTCCTGCATGGGGAATTTAAATCTGTCCCAAACTCTGGGTTTCTTTTCTCTCAAGGGAGAGACCAGGAAGTTGTTTATGGGCCTTAGCAATTCTGTGCATTTTAATCTGGTTTTAATTTATTTCTCTGAAGAAATACATCAGAATCCACATTCTCTTCTTGACCTGGTGATTGTTGAAGGAGACCAGACCGAGGAAGAATTCATCAAGTGGCAGAAATATTACAAGTGCTGGGTAGATGAGGACACGGAGGTCCAGGAACCCGGGATACCTATGCAGTGACTGAACCGGGACCATGGGGGCTTCCGGATGGACACTTCCCCAGTCTAAATGTTATACCCTTAATGTGGCTCCAAGTTTCTTCTTCCCACAAACCCCTGGAATTCTCCCTCCAACCTCATTCTCCTATTGGTCCTTGTGCTGCTCCTCCCCTCCCTCCTTCCCTTCGTTTGCATGCACCCAATGAAGTGTGTTACTCCTCCCCGTCTCCGCCCCTCTTCCCCGCCCACATCCGGGTAATTTGCACCCGCCCCTTATAAGCAAGCGCGCACCATTAAAACTGGCTTTTCCTCGTGGACTCCTGGCTGGTGCGAACTTATTCCATTCGGAGGGGTCGCCGGGCCGGGAGCAGGAGGAGCCAACCCAAGCTTCTAAGGGGTCTGATCCTAGGGAGCGCTGCTTGCTGCTTGCCACTTGCCGCTTTACTAGCCTTGCTCCTGGAAGCGAAAACCCCTCCACTGTATCAGTGGAAAATATTAATCCGCTGATAGGTGATCAGTTTTTAGTCTGCAGTCAGTGAAGTCACTGACTGGGATGAGTGGGAGCCCATCTTGCATGATATTTTTATGCAAAATTTCTGTAGTAATAGATTTACCCAAGCTTAATATGTATGAATGTTTCTTTTAAAATGCTATGCAGCAACAGAAAACACACAACTTGGAAACACAAATTGTTCTATGTTTTCTTCTTCTGAAACAAAATATGATAATATCTCTTGAAACATTTGCTTGGTTAAAGAGAAACCTAAACCTTACCTCAGCAGCAGGGTTAGATCATCCAGATTCATGGTCCGGTTGCTGCTGGGGAGAGTGGGCATAACAAAAAGGACTTCAACTCCCTGGAGTCACCCAACAGAGTTCATTACTTCAACAGTCTGGTTTTATTTTCTGACAGTCCAAATGAATGTCTTTGGATTTGCAGACTTGTAGCTGCAGAAGCCACATGGTTGTTGGTCTCATGGCAGACCCAGCCTCATTTGGTCTACTGCCCATGTGGTCAGCATGTGCTTCATTTGCTTACAGGAAACATTGCAGTTCAGATTTAAGATTTACAAGGAGCCTTGTTAGGATCACATAGGAAAGGATGTCAGGGTGTTTTGCTTCTCTTTGGTAGCAACATTGATCACAGGGTAAGTGCCTCACTTGCAAGTCACGACATTCCAAATAGGGTAGAGATGTTTGTAATACCCCTACAGTTGTGAGCATCCCACTTTATCCTGGCTCTTTACAGGCTAATCCCACTGAAATCCACATAAGGGTCCTCTGGACAGTCACTGTGACACCGTGTCCTACAGACACACATGTGGGGGTACACTGTGGTCTGGAGAGAACCTACAGAATTTAGCTTCCATGGATTTCATTTCTCAGTCCTTTAAACAATAATTGCACTCATTGCCAACAAAGCAAAGGCTGTGCATGCTCCAAAATGCTAATGGATGTTAGCACTGTAGAAGGTCAAATCCTCCTTTCATTGGCTCGGGAAAAAAAAAAAAGAAAATATTTTTGAACTTTTTATCTTAAATTGCCACAGACTGAGGCCAAAATTTTGCCATTTGTTTTTGTGTGGGTAGGTGTCTGCAAATGTCAGGCAGCAAGGAGATTTCTGCACAGAAGATAAAAGGCTGGGCTGGGTGAGACCACTTGAGAGGTCACAACTTCAGTCCTGCTGTAGGGCTTCAAGCACAGGCTCAGCTTTTCTGTACAGGGAACAGTTCTTCTAAGCCAAGGAGGTTGCCCACAGTTCAGGAGTTTAAACATGTGTGTAAACTTCTGCATGACCAAGTCTGAGGTTACTGTCTGTGAAATGTGGCTGGTACGTTATAATTAGCAATTGTTAAGAAAAGGGCTTAGAGATACAATCACAGATTTAACACTAAGGATTATGCAAGAAAATAGAGACAAAAGAGGAATTATTTTTCTTTTATGATACTTCTCAGTGTAAGAATTATGAAAAGACCCTACATGCATTTTTTCATCATTTTCCCACGGTCATTAATAATAATCTCTTGAAAGAATCAAAATAAAACTTCAATCCTTGCAGCAAAAATTTGCCAACTCATGCATTTGTTTTATTATATAGAGTTGTTCATGTGGGCTCAGATGGTGCCACAAAAGGGAGTTTATATCTGACCTTTGAAAAGTCAAAACCGAACTGGGAAAACCGCATGGAAACAGTTAAAATGGTTGCACAAAGTGGATCCTAAAATCAGGTAGTGAGATGCTAAGTCTGGCAGTTACAACAAGGTCTTTACATCAGACTCAAACTTGTAATTTTAGAATCACCCATGAAAATAAAAAAGGCATGCTATTCTAGTATGGGTCAGAAACACTAATTATTTGGAATTGTTTCTCATGATCAGTAACTCAGCAATTCTCCTGTCCCTGTTAGAGAACAGAATTGAAGAGTTGTTGCATGAAAATAGCAATAAACAGCTTCCAAAATCTAAACACCAGTCAGGCTTAAATTTATCTCCCTTAGTGCTTCCTTGTGACAGTGGTGATGACAGCATCGATTAGATAGGGCTGGCACTTCACACCGTGTGTCACTCCTCATTATCTGATGAGAGCCCCTGCAAGAGGCAGGTGCCAGGGAATGAAAGATTAGGTGCAGTGTGTGTAATCAGGCTAAATCCCTCACTACCTCCACTGAGTGATAACAAAATGTAAGCGGCTTTCTCTTTTCTGCAAATTCTTCCCTCTTTTTTGCCAGTCTGAGGGAATAATTACACCAGCCATGGCTGAGGAACTGCATGGCAGAGACCAGCATTTCCAGGATGAGGTTAGTTCTGGACCACAGGTTTGTATTCCAGACGATTTCTGTTCTCCCAGGAGTATGTGCAGTTCTAGTTACGCAACCTTAAACCAACCTTCAGAAGTGCCCTTCCCTCCCTTTTTTGCAGATGCTTAAGCTTTTCTTCCTCACTTTCAGCAGACCCTCTTTAACTCTCCCTAATGGCTCTCTCATTTCCCACAAATAAGCAAGCGAATTTTGCAAGTGAATGAACATAATGAAAATCAAGGTGCGAGGCTTGGCGATAGGGACTGGATTTTGACATTTGCTGCGTTTGTTTGAGTACTTCTTAATATGCCAGTCAATGTTAGGCGGTGTGGCTGTAAGAAATGAAGTTCCAGTAATGAGATCTAGCAAACTTCACAGAAAAAAAGACATTTTTCAGTGCCAATTACCAGTGAGAACTACTTGGTCTTTCTGTCTTTTCGGAGACAAAGCACTCCTTACATTTGAAATGAGAACACTGGCTTGTTGGGGTCATGCTGGGTAAGACTCAGACACCTGGCTATGGGAAAGGATTCTTTAGGCTGGGCCACAGAAAAGAAAATGCATAGCTAGCTTTGTGTAGGAGTCAACAACCACTTTTGCCTTCCTGGAGTGTCCCAGGTAGAGGTTGTCTGCCATCAGCTCTTCTATTAGAGATGTACATGAGAGCCATGAATCTGGCAACTGGAGTCCAAGTGCGAGAGGTTACAGACCACAGGAAACATGGGCTAACCTGAAACATTTGGTGTTTGCCAGCAGTCAGAGATTCAAGTTACAGCTAGTGAAATGGCAAGTGTGATGAATGGAAGTGTGTTTCACTGGAGGGCTGGGGCACTAATGAGGAAGAGGAGCAGAAAATACTTCTGTCTATCTATCAAACAAAATAGCCTGAAGCCAGCGAGGGAGAAGTGTGGTGGTATATGGGGAAGGTGAAGAGCAGTACTGTGGTGGTGGCTAGTAGCATTCAGAATCACTGGCCACAGCCAGCACCTGTGGGCACCCCTGCTCTGTCCTGCCAACATAGTCCCACACCATTGACTGCACAGTTTAATCTTGGCTGGATGAAGCACTGGAGGATGCACTGTGGGGAAGACTCATGTTGCTGGAGGTGAACCCCAAGCTCATTTTGATTTCTTTGTCATACTGAATGTGTATCAGTAAAACCCACATGGCTGCTGCTGGATGGATGGTCCTCCCGGTGCACTGATGTGACACTGCAGTGCTGAGGAGAAGCTTTACTGCCGGGCTGAAATACCTGCCTGGGCATGCCAGCCTTCCCAGGAGCTCAGATGTGCCAGAGGTCTCCTTCCAGAGACTGAAACCCAGCCAAGGGGCTCCTGTTCTCTACTGATGTTATGGGTATTTGGCTGAAAAATAAAGGGATGCTCCTGTCTCGCAAGGAAGCACAAGGGAGGGGCCTGGGGAGAAGGTCTGGATTCCAATGCAAGCTGCATCTCCCGTAAGCTGCTTTCAAAAGCAGCCTTACATTTTGCAACTCCCCTCATTCTGTTCTGAGTGGAGTATGCATGGAAAAGCAGTGTTTTACAATGCAGAGAGGTAAATAACTATATGTGGTGCAGAGTTAAGCCTGCATCATGATTTGGTGGAAAGAAGACTTTTCCATGCCACTCTGAGTCACCTCATGCCTGACAGTGGGCTCAGAGGAATATCTTCTGCTCCCCAGAAAGAGGCCATGGCCTTCTTCTGCTAGGAGGCAGGCAGGATTTGGCAACAGCTGATGCAAACATTTCCCAGACCTCAGGGAATAACTTTTAGTCATACAAAAATCCGAGTTGGTTGTTTCATACTTAAACTGCTGCTCTGTGCAGCAGAAAAGTTAATTTGGGAAAAATGGCTGGAGGACAAAGTAAGAAAAATATGGTAAAATGGTCTTAATTTTATTCTTAACAATTGATGTTGCACATGGATGTAGAAATACTGGACATAGCCCTTATTTAGAACTCTACCATTTGACCTTCGTGGTTATAGAACATGTGTTTCTGTGTACCGAAGATGAAAATAGGGAAAATAATCCACTGCTGACTGTCTGCCTAGGAATGGGACTTGAGCAGGAAGAATGCATCAAATGAAATGCATGTTTTTATAAGTGTCAATGTCTTCTTTTTTGTTGTTTTCTTGCACTTAAATCCAGTCATTTCTACTCTGTGCAAAATTGCTTTTCTGTATGAAAATTTTAACCAGGAGTATTTTTAGTATTGTGCTAATTGCAATTGACACACAAAAAGAATATTTCTTGTTTGGCATTTATTAAATATCACTGATCTTGCAAGCTGACCCATCAGCCGAACACCTTTGAGCTCCTCTGAACCCTTGCAAGGTGTTAGGCCTATTACTGCAAACCTTCTCAAGACAGGAATCTGCCTCTTCTGTATGTGCAACCCCTGTGATACCAAATAATCCAAGCCTGCGGAAAATATGCTTGGGCTAGGCTTGTGAGAAGACAGGAGCCACTTCTGTGCTCAGGCATACTTGTTACTGATCAAGATGAAACCTGACTCCTGAAACAATCCCCTGGTAAGCTTTACTGCTCCACTTCCCTGAAATAGCACATGCAAGTAGTAGGTTCTTCTGATGAGCCAATGGGTAGTCTTGTCTACGAAGAATAGTTCATCACTGTAGAAATGCAGGCATACAAATGCCCCAATGTACAAATCAGCAAGTAAAGCCTCTTTTCTACTGTCAAGCAGTGGAATAGGCAGATATTCATTAATCAGACCTTATTTCACTGTCTTGTCATGACCCTAACAGTGGTTGTTTTTCAAGGATAAATAATGGAGATGTTCAAAATCCAGAATATGGGAAAGGTAATGATAATTTTGTCTACACAGGGAGCTCAGTCTGCTCTGCAGGTATGAAAACACATCAGATGCATGTTTGGCAACCCACAATCTGAAGTCTTTCTGCTGCTCCAGTGATGCACCCACACAGTGCTTGTGGGTAGAAAAAGCATCCAAGTCTTAAGCATAAGTCACACTATGTTCACAGGGAAGTAACTTTTAGAATAAGTAGTATGGATAGACAGACTCTGTATCCCACAAACAGATGTTTGGAACCTTGAACAATGAGCTGTGGCTCAGCATTCATTGTCATTACATGAGCATGGAAATCCCCGGGGAGCTAGCAGTCCTCATGAGCTTTGTGGCATGTCCAGCAGAGGCAGAGAGTCTGTAAGTTTCTAGTGGCCTCTTGCAAAGCTGTGGAAGAGAAAAACATAATATAATGTGCACAAGAGAGCAGTGGAGAGAGTACATTTTACAGAAAATTTTTTAAAAGGCCCTCAAGACTAATTGTGTGAAGTGGTTAGAAAAGTGTAACAGCCTTTAAGATAGGCTCACTGCTTCTCAGGGAACACAGCATGAATTGGCTAAATCCAGTACAGTGCTCTGTCCTTCAGCTGTGTAAAAACTAGTTTCAGCCCTAGGACACCACATGTTGTGCATAGGATGCCAATGGAATAGGCTGTGTATCACTTTATGTGCATAAAAATTGGAAGCCAGCTGAAGAACTGCAAGACCTGAACACAGATGTCAGGTTCTGATATGCTTAGCAGAGATGGTCCAGCCCCACACGTGTTTGGTTGGCTCCAGATCAACATGGATTTGGAGATTTTGACACAGTAGAATTTCGTGGATCAGTCAGATTGAGACTAGTCACATCAACCAGCCTTTTTTTATTCTATCTTTTCTTTTAGAACTAACAAACACAAAGGACCACTTTGTGTCCTTTTAAGGACTCTGACACAAGAACCACCTTCAAATCTTCCTTGTCATCTGAGGAGGAGGTAGGGAGGGAATGAAGGGATGGATAACATGCCATTGGTCTGTGAGTGAAAAAGTATCTGGAAATTGCTGTCCTTGGAGTCGATTCAAAGTGCTAACTCAAAATTACCATACTGTGTCATCTGACAGCAGCACTGATGAATCCAGGAGAATGCATCACAGGGAGGGAGCGTGTCAATCTGACACACGTGTGGCAGTGCTCTCTCTCCTACCCAGCTTGCCTTCCCACATGGCTCAGGGGCTTTCAGTAGCCACCAGCTGTTTGTTTATTTTGGGGGTTCTAATTGTTGTTATTGTAATACTTAAAATTTGCATTCCAAAACCCTTACCTTGTTCTAACCTGCTCATTGTCTAGACAGCCCACACTGGAGGAGAGAAATTATCCATGCTATCGAAACTGCAGCCTGAATCCCTGGCTTTTTTTTTTGCTTTTTTTTTTTTTTAAGAACCAGGCAAACAGAAAGTACTTGTCCTACTTTCTAGTCAGTAAGCTGAAATTCTGCATGTTTAATTATAAATCAAATAATTGACTACAAAGCTATTGTGGTATGGCCTTCCATGCTGTTGATGGTTTTAATTGCAAACTGTTACATGATGTGCTTCGGTAACAAAGAATGAGCCCTGAAGTAGCAGAGGAAATGTCCTACTTTGGCTCTATTTTTACAGTCAGGATACAGGAAATTTTCTCATGTGTCACTGCTCCCCAGGATGGACACGGACAAGAAAATCATGAGCCACACAAGATGCTGGTGGAGGCCATGATGTGTTCCTAGGACATCCCAGGATCTTGCTGGAGGATGTTCTTGCTGCGCTCTTATCAGGCCCACTCTCATGAGAGTAGGGTTCCCCCTGATAGCCAAAGAGGAGCTTGCATGGCTCACCCTGGAGTAAAACAACAACCCTTGATGCCAGGGTGTGTAAAAGGAATTCCAGTGGGAGTTGGAATATTTCCTTCTCTCAGGCCCAGGGCTGGCATATATTGAAACCTCTGGGAGATAGTGACACCTGCTTCTGCTGGACTAGACTGCTGTCTCTTCTTGTCCTATTGTGCACCTCAGTAAAGTGCTCAGTAAACTCCTCAAAGGTACTGGAAGGTCTCCTTGAAGCTGTCCCATCTCCAGGCTGAAGAAACCCATGTCTCCCAGCAAATCCTCACAGCACAAGGTGCTCCAGCTGGGTGGCCCTCTGCTAAATTCCTTTTGGTCATCAATGACTTCCTTGAACCAAGGGCCCCTAGACACAAACTCTGGATGTGGTCTGGCAAAGGAAAGAGTAAACAGAGCTGATCTACTGGGGACATCTCCACTGGCTCCAGAGCCTGCTCCAGCATCCTGCTCAGACACAGCATGGTGAGATCCCTTACCATGGAGGCATTGACACTTCTGAGGTCATCAATGAAGAGACCATTCAGGAGGAACTGTGTCTCCAGTGTTGGACTCCAATCTGAGAGAGGTGTCAGCACACTGGACAGACCTTAGGGGAGGGACATGAAGGCAGATAGTGAAGGCAAGAGCACTTGCTGTATAAGCAGGAGTTGAGGGAGCAAGATTTGTTTATCCTAGAAGAGAAACCACAAAGAAAAGGATCAATTTGCTGTCTGCAGCTACCAAATGGGAGGGTGTGGAGCCAGGCTCCTCTCAGAGAAATGTAGGCATAAAAGGACAAGAGATGAAGGACACAGATTGCACATGGATTGCAGCAAGAGAAGTTTTGATGAGATACAAGGAAAAAGTATCACAGAGAAGATGACTGAGCACTGGAACGAGCTGGCCAGAGGCATTGCGGTTTCTCCATTCTTGGACACACTCAAAACTGAACTGGACCCTGAACAAATTCTTCTAATTGGACTTGCTCTGAGCAGGGCACCTCCTAAAACCCCCTCCAACCTGATTTTGGGGAGGATTTTATAATCTGGGAAGTTCTTCGTAAAGCAACAGTATGGATGTTTTCATTGAATTGTGTCTTCAGCAGTGAGAAAGAGATGCAAATTTGTATCCTTAGGCACGACTGTAGCAGGCAGCAGCAACTCTGTCAGCTCCTCCAGAGGTCCTGGCTGCTCTTTTCCACTTATCCATCTATCTCCACCCTTCCCACCAACCACCCACCAGGCTGCAAAATATTAGCTGGAGAAAGGTTTTGAGAGTGTGCTTGTACAGTATCTTGAGCACAGTGAAGTGAGAAAGACAAATGAGATCTTCCCTCAGCAGATTAACCTGAACTAGGAATGATCCTCACCTGAACTGGAGCCAGGGCTCACTATGTGCAGAGTTTGGGGCCACGAGTGCTGATGAGGAAGGGTCATCAGCCCTCCACCGCCCCAGGAGGATGAGGAGGTTAGGAGGAAACCAGGAGGTTCGTGCTCAGACAAAGACATCTCAAGAAGTAAAAGGTAGTGCTGATGGCAGGTCTTTTTTAAAGATGAGGACAGGTACAATTTCAAGAGATCAGGACAAGTGGAGAGGGAAGAAAAAATATGTATTATTGGCCAGAGATGCACAGGATTTGCTAATGGGAGTGAAAAAAGGCAAATCTCATCATTATTTCTTTCTTTCTGTCCACAGCTCTGCTCATTCCTGTGAATCTGTATCTGCATAGAAGACCTTCTCAGAGATAGCTGTAGACTTACTTGCTTTCTTTTTCTTTTCATTCCTGGTATGATGGGAAAGAGAATTAGGAAAAAAAATAAAGCAAAATAAAATACTGCTAATACTAACGGGGGAAAAAATAAAGAAAAAAGAGAAGTAAAACCCAAGAGTAGCAAGTGATGCACAATACAACTGCCCACCACCTGCTGACCAGTGCACAGCCCATCCCTGTGCAGCAATCAGTCCCTACTGGCCAACTCCTTAGAAAAGAAATCTTGAAAGCGGCCACCAAGATGGATTGAAAAACTGTCTCCTTCACTCATGGACAGGAAAATCTGGAGTCTTCCTTTGTTGAACACAGGGACTGAGCAGAGCCAATTATCTGTGGAGACAAATACTGTTACAGCAAGTCTTCAAGCAAAATAAAGTCCTCCAAGTCAGCCACGACATCTTTCAGGCATATTTAGTCATTGAAGCTGAATGTCCCCAGCTGTGCTAAACTGTTAAGCTGTTGAGTTTCCGTTTGCAAGCCACTAACAAAAAGTAAGCTAAAATGGTCTTGCTGTGCCTGCTCTTGCCTAGCATTGCTGAGGAAAATTAAAGTCCAGATCAGTTCAAGTTTCTTGGAAAAACACCCAAGTCCTTCATGTTGGTAAGATCTTCTAGTACCTTCCTGCTACAGAAGGTTTGTTCTTAGCAGTGTCTGGGGATGTGACTCCTTAAACAGGACCAAGTGACCTGCTGCTTTATTATATAAGAGTCTCTCTTGACCTTGCTCTCCTAGGCGTATCAACGTGGCCATGCTGAACAGAGCCACTCTGTGCTCAGGGAATGTTTTTGGTCCTGCATTTCTTTAAGTAAGGATAGAGATCCCTTTTCCTTTCTTTTGTATGCAAAAGTGGTTTCTAGGCAGCATTGACTTAAAATCCTCTGTTTTTATATGTCTTAGTATAGCAGCATAAAGCAAAATGGTTGAGATTACTGTAAGAACTTGAAGCCCAATCTCCATTTTTTTTAACTGAACAGCAGTGTATGCATGTAGACAAAAACCCTGGAGTGCATAAGGGGGGAACCAATAGGACCAGCCAATGGACAAATCTGTGATTTAAGGCTAATATGGAGAAGTATAAAACTCCCTAAGCTGTTGTGTTACTTCAGTGTAAACTGTTTGTGGGGAAGAACTGCTTTCTCCTCTTTCACCCTCCCTGGTGGGCACTGCTCTGTGCACACCCTGTGCCAGTGCCTTTCCAGCTGTCACAGGCACTGTGTAGGCAGATGATCCTCTGTCAGTGAAGACTGATGCATTGGGGTTTTTTTCTTGATGTGATATGGAAGAAGCAGCAAAGGTTGTTGCTATGATGGGTGGCTGTTTAACAAGGTCACCTGGTGCTGGGGGGTCCAAGTCTGGCAACTTAGTGAGTCTGGATGGCAGCCCAAGACTGCTGGGGCTGTGCTGAAGAAGGATTTCCTCTGTTACAAAGAGTGAGGAGAAAAAGGAGGAGAAGGAGGAAAGGATTCAGGCCCAAGCCCTGCTTGCAGTCTGTGGTGACTTCCTGCCTGCCAGGGACCTGGCAGAGATGCCCAGGTGCTGAGGTGCAGGCAGAGCTCCCTGTCTCGCAGAGAAAGGAGGAACCTGTGCTCTAGGGGGGATCCAGTCACTGCTGAAACAAGAGCCACATGTGAAGAGGTTTGATCCAGTGGAGCAGTGCATTTTTCTTTTCTAGCCATACTTTTCTGCAGCCCCAAGAGCAAATGATGCTGGGCGTTGTGTTGCTATGATCTGTAGAGTTAATTAAAAAACCCTTTCTTTATTAATCTCTGATTAAAATCCTAAGTAATTTAGATGCAAATTAACTGCTTTCCTTTTGATCCTCACGAATGGCCAAGCTGGCTCTTGGTGTGGCACAGCTGGCTTTGTCCCTCACAGCTATGCCAGTCTTGGGCCATCAGTGCCCTGGGAAATCTTTCTGAAAACTCCTCAGCTGCATCCTGAACCCTCACAAGCTGCAGAACCAGCTGATGACAGCAAGAGGTAGGAGGGACTCGACAGCTCCCTGGCTGGGAGAGCTGGGTGAAACCTCTCCCTCTTGACCCAAAATTCACCATTGCACAGCTGGGGAAAACCACGCATTGGCAGCACATGTGTTTGAGGGGCTGCAGAGCAGCTGGGGGCAATCTACATTTTCTTACAAACTTCCATAGGTAAGTTACTGCTTTGGCATTTTTCTCAGCCACGGCAGTGAGTTGGTAGCCCAGCTTTTTCTCAGCTATGTGCAATGATAGGGAAAAATATACAGCTAGAGCCTCATGAAGACAAAACAAAGTATTTGTGATTTTTTTTAATATTTGTGGCTAATGAGTTTAAGATTAGCTATTGATTAGATGGATTTTGTTTTGGTAGCTGAAAACACTAACACTTATCAGTGTTTTTCAGAATAAAAGACAGGTTTTGAATGACAGGTTATATCTTCCCTCCTGCCTTCCAGGGCTGGTGACAGCTGGAGAGAGCTGATGCTAGAGACTGAGGCAAACCTGTGATGGTTCCTGCCATCTTTCTGCCCTGCCTGAAGATTATCAAAAGGCATTCTTTCTGATTGTCCTTGAGGAGACTACACCATACCTACGTATCTAAACAGCAGCATGAAAACCCACTGGTTTGCAGCAACAGAGCCCGGGTTTTTTTTTTTGGTTGGATGGTGGTGGAAACACCAGATCTCAAAACTAAGTGCCATTTTACATTGCAGATAGCAGTCTCTAACAAACTAATTCCTAATTAGAATCCCATGGTGTAAGCATAGGAAGGCACTGCGATCCTGAAAGCAGCAGGGCTCATAAAGGACCCTTTATTAGATGAATACTTTGGTGTCTAGGGCAGACTGAACCACCTCATGGAGAGGAATGGAACATTTGTGGTTGTGCTGAGCAGACTCCAAAGCTTTTCTTCACCAGGGCATTGTCAGGACATCTCCATCACCTGACTGTCTGGTTTTATGGCATGAGTTAGACAGGATTTCTGAGATGTCCATGCCTCTGGGTTGGATCCAAGCTGCATGATGGGCTGCAAAGCTGTGGGAAGCTAAGGGAGGAGCACAGCCCTGCATCATGTGGGCCAACATGACTTTTGCATGGTGATCAGTCATTGCAAAAGCTCTTCCCTCTCATTGCTGTGGTGCTCCTTCAGCCTCAATTTGACATCTCAGGAGCTGGGGATTCTTAACGAAGTTAAATGAGCCTGATGGGTTGTATCAGAGCCTAAAAATGGAGGATTCATTAGCTTTTAAGAGCACAGCTCACTAATAGAAGTGCACAGGAGTTCATGGCTGTGCCTGGTACATTTTTCATCAAAATAAAAGTTTATCATTCTCTCTGAGGCCAAACAGAATTGGGCTTTGACTATATCTGCTTCAGGCCTGAGGAAATTTCTTGTCTGTGTTTCCAAGGCCTGTCAGTAGCTTGAATAAAAGATGTTTTTCTCCCCATGAACTTCAAAATGTTACACCTACAATAATAATCCTATTAAGGGCTTGCTTGTTTTGCTATTTAGTGTAATAACTTTTTTTAAAAAGGAAAACTTTCCTGCATTTTAAAATGAAAACATAATGGTTGGAAGTAGCAACCAGAAATGCAGACTTCCCAAACCACACTGCGAAAAGCCCACATTAAATCTTGTAGTAAATGGGCTTGGCTGCTCAAAAATTCTTTCATATACTGGAGCATTTTCCACAAAACCACCCTGCTGGGCTCTTAAAAGCAAATCTACAGAATTTCTGAATGTTTGGAATGGCTCCAAATTGTGCCATTGAGATAAAAATGCTCCAAAAAATAAAACCACTACTTATTTTATCTTATGCTGATATTATGATCTAATTGGATTGCTGTTTTTTACCCTTGACTGCATAAAGTGAATTAGACTACCTAGAAGGGAGATGAAAATACATCATTGGAAAAAACTGAAGCAGGTAGTCCTTAAGAAAATAAGCTCTTAATTCCCTAGGCACTTTCCTGGGAAGGAAACACAGTAATACTTTGTGAGGGCTGAGCTGGTGAATAGAAACATCCATTTTTTTCCTTTTTTTTTTTTTTTTTTTTCCTCCCCATGGGCACTGAACTGGGAAGTTCCTGCTTAAAACTGCAACACCAAATGAGAGCAGCTTGGAAAGGTTGTTTTCAGAGCTGAGTTCCTTGATTTCCCATCCGTTACCAAGGTCAGAGGTGTTCCTGGGAGCTACATGGCAGCTTTGAAGTTACATTGAATAAATATTTCAAAAAACATTTTACATGGAGACATATGATGAAAATATACCTTCCCTTCTAAGATGTTTGCCTGTGTATTAATACTTTCCACTGCCTCAGGAGAGCCCAACAAGCACACACAGCCTGGTGCATATAGTTTGTCAAAGCCTAATGAACTCTTCAGTGGAAGTTCTCTGTGGCTTTGTGGAGATTAGGCTAGCAACCACATTTGTGTTTCAAGCTGAAATGAATCCGTCTCTGCAGGCAACCTGACTTTCAGAGCTTTTTCCTGTCAAAATTTGTCTCAAAAGTAATTTGTTACCTTCTTTTTCCTTCTTTCCACTCACCTTCCTCTCCCATGTGCATATATGTACCTTTGGTACATCTAGCCAGGTCTTTCAGGCATTTCACAAAGTTGAGAAGCAGGAGAGCACCTGGCAGGAAAAATATTTCCTACAGGGGCCTCTCCTCTCCACTGGACAAGGACTTTCCTGGTCACTTCTGGTCTGCACTGCTCCACCACCTCCCCTGGGAAAAAAAACACAAGAGAGGAAAAAAAAAGAGATTATTTTCTGGAAAAGGAAAAAACAATTGTCTTTTATGTGAAAGAAGGGAACTCAACCACAAGGCACACATCTTGTAGCAATTATTAATTTTCCTCAGTGGTAGGGAACTACATTTCCCCTGCAAATTTTGGAATAAAACTCAGACAGTCAATGCATGCAGAGATAAATCTTTGACCCTCTTCTAATCTACTTGACAGCATCCACAGTGCAGCTTCACATGCAGCACACACCCCCTTGCCTTGGTTGCTGGAAATCAGCTCCCTGTGTGGGTGCAATTTCTGAAACTTTCCCACTGTCATTGACAATCATGTTTCTCTGGTTGTCCTGTCTGTCACCAGAGCTCCATCAGTGCTAGACAGAAAGGCAGCACATTCAGGGAAAGCACCCACATACAGCATCTTCCCAACATGGGACAATTCTGAGATGGGTAGGAATTTTTGTTGGTTTTTTTTGGCTGTATCACTCATTCTTATGGTTTGTTTCTCTGGTCAGAAACACATGATAAGGAGCAGCAATAGAGATGAGGTGCTGATGTGCTGAGTGCATGTTCTGCAGATGTTTTGTTTCCTCATGGAGGCAATGGGAGATCATTGTTCTCATTTTCTGTGACTGGTCTTGGGCAAATCTCATGGTGTTAGTAGGTAGGATAGGTATGAAGACACACATGCATCTGTGCTGCCAGAATAGTTGAGTAAGTGTTTCTGCTGAAATGTAATGCCAATTAGTTATCACTTTTAACTGACTTTACAGCAAGCTGCAGCTGCAGTAGGATGGAAGGGCAAGAACTAAAGTGGTTTCTGTGCCACAGTCTGTCTCTTGACCATCCCTTCTCTGTTCTGAACCATAAGGTGAGAGCTTATCCAAGCTGTAAGACTCAAAGAGAAGCAAACAGTGTAGAGCTAAATATTGCATCCTACTGTAAGGAGCAGAAGATATGTGAGAAAGTTTAATACCTACATCTTATGGCATATCTTTCACCCTGGTACTTGCCCACATGTTTTTTTCCTATCCCAATAACACTGAAATAGCTTCATCCCCAATTTTAGGATAAGCTACATATCATAGAATAGAGCTGCAGAGTGTCTGTGTAATCTTTTTCATATGTTCATGCCTTCAGATCCCAAATGCCTGCTTCAAAGCTGTGCAACAGCATCTACCACTGTGGAAGCAGCAGGATGCTCTGGCAGCCATAGTCTCTCCCTCCTGCTCCACTTGAAAGGGATTTTAGACAGGTAAGACTGAGGCACTTCCTATAAATTGCTTCTAGGGTTTCATTTGCTGTGGTGCAGGTCTTTCTGCTTCCCACCCTTGTCATTCCAGCTCCCTCTGATCTGTGTGGTCTGACCCAAATCTCCAAACCACAGTACAAATTTTGGGAGAGCACAAGTTCCTGGCTCTTCTGCATGTCTCCAGAATCCCGCTTTTGTGCACTTTTGTGGTTTGATTCAACGCGTTACTCAAGCCTCACTGGTTGTACTTTTCATCAATGCAACCCCGTTTCCTGCTTCCATACACTCTCTAAGAGCAAACATCTCTTTTTTATGAATGCTCACTAAGCCTTGCCCCAAACTGCTCTGAAAAAGACTGCAGAGCAGAGGTGCCTCTGAATTAGCAGAAGCCATGAGTGACTCTGGGTGCCCAAGAGGAGCAAGCTTTTAAAATGTCTGGAAGCTTTTCCTTTGGCTTCTAGAAGGCTGGTGTTCATCACATTCTCAAAAAGCTGCAATTTGCACAAAACTTCGAAGTACTCAGAATCTCTAGTGATTTCCTTGAACTCCAGCATACATATGTGCTGAAGGCCCCAGCTACAATACATGCCACAGGATATATTACACTCTGTCCCATAAATTTTTCAAACTATTTTTGAGAGGATTGTGAGAGCTGGTCTAGTCCAGCACATCTCAGCGTTTCTCACCCGTGTCTCTGCTCAGTCTGGTTGGGTTTTTCATACCCCTCCGGGGAGCGCAATTCCAGCTGGGGGGTTGGTGTGGTTCAGAGCATCTCGACGGCTTACCACGGATTGGATTCCTTCTCTGTCCAACAGCAGGATCAGCTTGTACCTAAGCTGTTCACAACAGATGCTTGCCTAAGCTCTTATTAAAAAACAAACAAAAAATGATAGAGATGTAACAGTTCCTGTAGCCAATCTATCTGGTGCTTAATCATCCTTATTATTAAAATTTTTTTCTTGTTTATCCTAAATCTCTTTTGCAGCTATAAAGCCCATTATTTTCCATCCTATCATCAAAATTATTCTCCATATTTAGAGATAACTTAGATGTATTTAAAGACTGTTATTGTCTCCCTTCAGTCTTGTCTTTTCTAGACTAAACAACATAATTTCCTTCAGTTTTACTTCACAAATAGTGTTTTCTAGACCTCTTAATGGATTTTGCTACTCTGAAGAACTGTATTTGGGACATAGTTTTTGTCCTCTTTAAAAAAATTCAAATGCACTTAGAACTAAATGAAATACTCCATCTGAAGCCTTGGCAGCACTAAACTGACAAAAGATACATCA
The DNA here is from genome assembly GCA_013396695.1 of Sakesphorus luctuosus. Classification (NCBI taxonomy): domain Eukaryota; kingdom Metazoa; phylum Chordata; class Aves; order Passeriformes; family Thamnophilidae; genus Sakesphorus; species Sakesphorus luctuosus. The sequence continues at coordinate 528,055 of VWZD01013584.1, forward strand.
AACAGTTTTATAAGTGGTGGTCTTGGTGCTGTACCCCAGCGCAATGCTTCCAGTTTCTGCAGAAGCAGAACGTTGTTGGTTTCTCATGCCACAGTCACCCCTAAATCCTCTTTTGCTTTCTAGTGCTCTGTTCTGGTGTTTTATATCAGTCCTGTCTTCAAATATAAGCAACTTGTTATCTGACTGACAGCAGGACAAATGGAGAATTTCACATTAATGGCATCGCGCCTCATCTTTTTCTGGCTGCTGCAGCTGAGCAAGATCCTTCAAAGTCTGTCCCTAAACCTCAGCTCGAATTCAAAGATTTTGTGATATGATAGGTGGTGACTCTGTTCTCCCAGCACAAGGCAAAGTGGTTGCAGTACATCAACTTCTAAACCTCTTCTGCCCATAATCCGTTGTCTTGTTTCCATACGCTCCCCCGTGCTGTTGCCTCTTGCCACAGGGGCTCGGCTCTTTGAAGCAAGAACCAGCCTTATGTTCTCTCTTTATACAGTGCCTAGCATAATGGTGTCTTGATCCACGATTAGGGATCCTAAATATAATTACAATAAAAATAATACTATCTGTATATTTGGGAAGCTCCAGTTTGTGCCAAAATAGGAAAGGAGTGGAGTTTACAGATGCATTAAACTTTCCTTTTGAAGCTCTAAAAGATGTAATGAAAGGCAGCTTTTAAAACTGAACTGCTATTTCTTTAGGAAAATATTCATTTACCAAGGAGAATGGTACATTCCTCTCTGTAAAAATGTCACATTTTCACCTGGGGCATATTAATGAAAATTAAAACTTTGCTTCTTGTTGTAAATCTTTGTAAATTTCCATGAATTTGCCCTAGGTGAAGATGTGACATTTTTACAGACAAGAATGCTCCAGTTTTGCTGAGAGAGGCAAAAAGGCCTTTCTGTTAAAAAATGACAACAGCAACTTTCAGCATGTGAAAAATACCTATCCCTTTTACTTAAAACAAACAAAAAAAAAGGAACAAGAAAATGGAGTTGAGCTGTTGCAGAGCTGTATTCTGTATTGCCCACCTTCTGGTCTGCTTTTATATCTCACTGTGCTCAAAGGCAGAGAGTGAAATTTAACGATGCATTGAATTTACAAATGCACTTCCGAAAAATGACTTCATTTTCTGTTCAGAACTGGTAACTTTGCCACTAAAGTGTCAGCTTTGCTGGCACTACTGTTGTTATGTAGTCAATGGTTATCATGAATTAACTACTGCAACCATCACTTGTTTAAAACTTCCACTAAAATTGATGCAAGATACAACCATGAAAGAATCTATCAAATAATGTAATTTTGTCATTAAGAGAGAAAAAAAGAAAGAAAGTCGAGTGTGTTCCTTAAGCTTTTTTCCATTTCTGTCATTGATTATTCACTCTGTTGCTGACATGGTACAGTCAACTGGACCTTTATGTCCAAAGTTGGAAAAGGAGAGGGATACTTATGGATCTGACTGCACAGGGTTGGCCATCACTTAGAGAGAGCCAAGTGCCCCATGTCAGCCCATTTTCTTGACCACCCACAGGAAGAATATCAGGGAGTGGTCATGGTTCTATGATAAAGAAGAGCTGCCACAGTTCTTCTCTGACAGTCTGGGGCAAGCTAGTCTATGACCGTTAATTAACACATCCTAATTGTGAGTGGACTCTCAGGGTTTTCATAGAATCATGCCTTTGATGGATGGGTTCCTAGTTGTTGAAACATAGTAAAGGTTTTAGGTATTTGAAAAAAAATAAAAGAAGGCTGTGTGCATGTGTGATAACCTTCATGTTACCACCCTGGTCTTGGCCTGGCAGCTGTGGAGGAGAAGGGTTAGCCTACCTGTTCAAAGGTGGCAAGTGTGCCTTGATGATGCAGAAAGAAACTGGTGAGGACAGTGGGCAAGGTCTCTTCTCCTTCGGGAAGGCTGAGCAAAGAAACCACTGCAGAAGAGAGGCAAATTTGCAGAGGTATAGCTAGCACAAGAAACAGTAGGTAAGAAATCTGGAGAAGTCACAGGAAAGGGGAATTACGGGAAGAGAATAAGAAAGACCAGTGCTGAAACACTTGTTCAGTACAGGAGCAAGCAGGTCAATGTGTTTAATGACAACTCTTCACCATCTTGATCAAGGCAGTAGCATAGCAGAGCTCACAGCTCCTGGGGAGCCTAGGTTGTCCCAGCACTGACTGGTTCAGGAGCTACTGGATGCAAACCAGCTGCTCACCCTTCTTGACAGGTTGCTGAGCAACCACTGTGGAATACAGGGTCGGATCAGGAACAAAAGGGGGCATTTCTGCAGGATTCCACTGGAAATTGACCTTTCCATACTGTAGCTGGAACATTAGAAACCCAGAAGGGGGTTATTTGCTGCCTGAAGTCCAGTCGATCTACTGTGAAACTTCTGCTTGCTGAGTGTGTGCCTGTGAGTTTAGCAGCAGCTCCTGCGTGTCTAAGCTCTTGTTATTGCCCACCCAGTTGTAAGGAACTGAGAAGCTGATGCTAATGCCAAAAAATGGTCACTGATGTATAAAAAGGAAAAAAAAATCCCAACCAGAAATCTATACACCCCAGAAACATGGCACCCTATGTTCCTAAACTGGCAAAGTCCTGCAAGGTTTATTAAAACTGATAATTGAATTGACAAGTTAGTTCACTCTCACTCAGTGCAAACCTATAAAATGTATCAGTCTAAAAATATTCTCTATAGTGGAGTTGTTTCCTCACTCTAAGAACTGTAAGCACAATTATTGCTGGTACTTTAACTCTGTGGTATGCGCTCTACCATACCCTGCCAGCAAATGGGACTCCCCTTTTCCCACCTTACTGGTGAAACTCACCTCTGCTACCAAGCATGTGAGCGCATGTGGTATCCCCCATAGCCCCTGTCTGCCACTGGGCAGGTGCAACCATGGTCATAACGATCATGCCATGAGGTTGTGAAACCAGTGGATCTTCCTCTATGAAAATAATCACTGTTGGCTTTGCAGGTGCTGTTCACAGCCAAAATAAGAGAAGTCATCAGCACTGGAAGTTTGTGCTGCCACATCATAGCTGTCAGTGATCACTATCTAGCCCTAGGCATGGAAGCCAGCAATTTCCCTCCCTGCCCAAATCACTGACCTCTAATTCCCAAATGGAGACATGTGACAAATTGGTGCCAACTCAGAGCTTTTTGAGAACACTTCCTGAAGTCACCACAGTGGCAGAACAATAAGAAAAGTTTGGTTCAGAACAGAACAATTAGCCTTAATGATATTTTTCTCATTGATCACTGGCTTTTAAGTACTGGTCCCAGAAGGGATTTTTGTGCTGACCTCTAAATCAAATTAAGAGAAATCAATAGCATTTATGTGTCAGAAGAAGAATTAGATCCTCTTGAGGACTTAGACATAAGTTTCCAAGCCAGTGACTTATTCCATGTTCACCAGTGGCTAAATAGAGCCAGTAGGTCTGGAAATCCATGTGAGTGAAATATTTACAACCCATAGCTATGGCATTCCCACAGGAACAAAGGGAGCAGCAAGTCAAGTTTCAGTGTTTTCAGCACTGCATTGCCTTGCTGTGTCTGGAGAATAAGCTGATAAGGTATACAAGCCTTGTCTGCATTGCAATAGCCACTGCCCTTCCCCATGGCTTGAGGAGTTGTACCACCAGTTTGTTACAGTTCATGACTTCCCTACTGCAGATGGATGGGGCCATGGAGAAAAATGCATTATTATTTTACTTTAGTAGCCTAAACTTCCCAGTACCAATTGCCCTAGGAGTCTTTACAATTAATCTTACAGCACAAGAATGGTGACCACCCAGCAATCTTACAGATAAATCTGTTAGGCAGCATGCACACTCAGCCTGCCAACAGCAGTAAACAAATGCTAGTAAGTGAACTCTGGCAATAAATCAAAGCTACAAACCCTTCCCCCCCAAAAAATAAAAAACCAAAAAACCCAAACCAAAACAAACCACAAGCCTAACTCAAAAACCCAAACCAACAACCTTTCACCCCTTGCTTCTGGAATGCATCCCCAGCCTCTCCTCAAAACTAGTTCTAACAAACGGCTTCTGCAGTGTATCTCCAAAAGGTTATCGAGTCTGAGTTATTTTGAAGTGAGAGGGGATTTAAGGAAAGTCCCCTGTCATCCAGCAGAAACCACAGGAGCAGTTCCCAGGATCCAAAACAACTTGATGGGAGATGCTGCCATTACACTCCTGTGGGGTTTCCCCAGCCCCACAGAGACCATCTCAAGGGCTTACCTCGGTCTTCCAGTAGCTCCTTTGTCCCTTTCCACGTAAGAGAAAACTATTTGCCTTTGGTCTCAGCCTCAGCCATGAACTGGGGTGAAAATCTGGGTGGGATTTGCCATTATCACAGTGTTGTCTTTGGCAGTCCAATGTACCCTGCAAGGATTGATGGCTCTCCCTGTTGATTTGGCACCAGCTCTCTCCTCTCAAATGTTGCCATGTACATCTTCTTGAGGTAAATGGGCTTGCGTCCAGCAGATAATATTTCAAGTAAAACATGAGATACACTTAATATTTTGTGTTATAATTATTCTAAAATAATCTGTTTACCTGGAAAGGGAGCTCATGCTCAGCATCTGGTTTTCAGTCAGCTCCTGCTTTTTTTTTTTTTAACCCAGTTTTCCAGCTGAGTAGACAGAGGAACAAACCAAGAACAAAGGATTTGCCAAAGTTCACACAGAGAATCACTGGCTCATGCAGGATTTATAGGGAGATTGGCCCTGGCTTCAGTCAGCAAGTCATGTTGTCTCTGTTTGGGTTTGCTCTGACACTAGAGGTTCCTGATTCAGCCTTGCCAGCTCATAAGACTTTCTCACGAGTCTATCAATATTTGCTGTTTCTTAAAAAGCTGGCTAATTACTCAATAGTTTCAAAGTTGGCTTGTATGAATTAAGCTTCTAGTTGTAGTGACAGCAGAGTGAAAAATAGATTTGGACAAAAGAAGATTGGTGTATCTTCTCCATGTTTGGAAACTGGAATAGAAGTTTCTATTCTTTTAAAATCTCATGATTTTCTGCTCTGACTCCTTAGCTTGGGAAAATAGTCTCATATCTTCTGACTACTTGGGTCTCTCTTGCTATTGAGTTGCTCATACTTCTGAGTTGTCCTGTCTCTTGTATCTGCAGTGTTGTGAATTACTTTCTCCTCTTTCTTTTTGACACCTAACTCAGGGATACTATTCAACTTTTCTTTTACAATTATTCTTCAATTTTGAATTGTACTTTCTTGATATAGTTAAAAATAGGGGAAAGGGTGTTCTGTTGTCAGGCTTACACTATTTTTTCCTAGTCAAAAGACTTCATATTTCTCTTTCAGTCACAGATTTCAGAAAAGCTTCTGCCCAGACAAAGCTGTCATGATATTCAGGGATACTAAGTACTTGCTAATCCCTTGCTGTCTATGAGATGTACAGCCTCCCCAAACTTCTGAAAGTGAGACAGTGAGCATGGTGTATAGGACCAGACTTAATAATAATGCAGGAAGCCAAGCAGCTTCAGCTATCAGTATGATGGAGATCCCCATGCAAAGACATTATTTTTGACAAATATAAGGGGATAGACTTTAAATTGAACCTTAACAGCAACAGCCATTTTTGGGTTTAATCAGGACTGCCCAGAGTTACATATAGATTTTGGCTCAATGTCTATGCAAAATATACCAGCAGGCCTGAAACTGTCTGTTTGCCCTGTGAACATTGCATAATAACCTTCCATCCCCCTTCCTACATGTAAGCAACCTTAACATCCCTGTAGTGTTAACTGCCTGGTACTGCATATAATTATATACAGAGAATTATCCCTACACTATGATTAGCCAAATGCATTCATATGCATGTGAATTACTCTTTGTGCTGACACAGTGAAAGGCTGGAGGCCACTTTTTACTCGAGGGGATGGAGAGGAATGTGCTTGTGTGGTCCTCCAGGAGAACCCCACTGCTGGGAACCATACTTGCATCTTTTCTGTCTGAAGCAGGGAGAGCACCTGGAGACAGAGATATGTGCTGAGTATTTGCCTTCTGAGTACCATCAGCTCTCAGATACATGGAGCCTTAGTAGCAGCTGCATGTTATGCTGCTGTGAATACTTTAGATCTATCTTTTTTTTCTTCTTATGTCTAACAATCTCCCTGTCAGGGTCCTCAGGCCTTGTAATGACACAAAACAGTAATGAGAATGGGAGGGACTAAGCTGACAACCAGTGTTATGCTCAGTGGGTGGCTGGTTATCTGCAGCCCTGTGGATGTGGTGCTCTGGTCTTAGAGATCTCAGTGTGGCCATCTGCAGAGCCTGAAGGGACAAATATGGATGTGTAAGGTCCTGAAACACCTGGCAGACCTGTGAGACCTTGCTTATGACACCAGGGAGGGGCTCACTGCTCTTGCTCCACACAACTTCTGCTTCCTGTTCATCTCACATCTCTTATCCAGAGTGAGAAGGGAGTATTTGCTTTTGCTTTATGGAAAGAAAATTTATCTTCTTTCTGCTGCACAGCTTTTAAAGAGAATTTGGCATGGAGTGCTGTTGCACTTCCTTGCCCAAGAGGTGACACAGGTTAGTCCTTCTGAGAGTCTGCAGGACCCTGGAGAAAGAAACTCCTTCCCACTGGGGGTCCAGAGCTGTCCTCCAGGGCTGGTAGCTGCTGCTTGTGTGTCTTCTGCCTCTGTGTTCACATAGTCTCCACAGGGCTGTAAGCTCTTGCTAGATTTTCTGTTAGATAGAACATTCAGGGAAGGGGAGGACCTGGGGTCTGATCTGGGATACTTCTTACAGGGAATTAAGGGATGTGAAGGTTTTTCACAGTATGATGGTCCTGTCACCTGAATTTTAAGTTTTGAGGCTGTTCACTAATGTGGGAAAATGTAGTTGCAAACTAAACAAAGCTCTCACATTTGAGCATTACAATGGCTATGCAAGGAAGACTTTTGTGGCGCTGCAGGCTTGTGTATAGTAGGAAAGATGCTGCTGGAGCTTTATAACTCCATGTCATTCTGTATGAACAAGTAAAAAGAACCAAGCCTATATTCATAAAAGTGCTGAAAATCTGCAATAATTTTGAGCAAGCTGTACAGCTAATTTAAATTTCCCCAATAAGAGTTTTTTTGTCTGGGTTTCTTCCTTTACAGGGTAGTGAGGCTAGGGGTTCACAGTTAGAGGTTATTAAAATATTAAGTATAATTTTCTGCTTTATTTAACTCTTTGGAAAGAATGTGCAGGATATGGCACGCAATGTGAAATATAAATACATATATTGCAGGGCAAACAACTTCTCTGAGATCATGATCCCTCCCTTATGTGCCTGGGGGATATGTCTTTGAATTAAAAGTTTGGGGTTTTTTCTTTTCTTTTTGGTCCCCCCTTGCTAATTAGTAGACTAATCACCAGCAGCCAGCTATTACAGGCCAGTGCAGAAAAAAGGAAGTTTGTAGGCTTCAGACATACCAGCCAGATCTGTGTAACTTTGTTGGTTTGGAAAAAATTCAGATGCAAGAAAGGTGCTGAGCACACAAACACTGATCTGTATCTATTGATGAATGCCGTAGTATCACAGGCATATGAGAGAGCTTTGCAGCCAAAACAAATAAATGCTCCCAGAATGAAAGATTTCCTTGTGCGCCAGCTCACTTACAGCACTTTCATGTGGTTCTGTCCAAGGAGGCTTATCACAACATAAACCACAGAGGACTGGGCTTAATGGACAGGTAAGAAATCCTGGGCACTTCCAGCAGTGATGCTGGCATGAGATCAACTGCACCAGTGCCCATAATTGTGCAGCAGGAGGGGCGTCTTGAGTTCCTTGCAGGAGCCACAGGCAAGGGTCTTCTGCATGGTCAGAGCCCCTACATTCTTGTTCTGCCACAACACAACATGCCTGCCTCCCTCCATCCTGCTTTTCTGAAGACAGCATGGGGGAACCACAGCAGAGCAGGGCCCTTTGTGCCCAGAGTGGGCACATTAGCGTTGCCACACTTTGCAGCTCTTGGCCACCCTCTTTGACCATTTCTCCCACACCTTCTGGATACTGCTTCTGACTGGGGTTCCTCAACCCTCACTCCAAGGATAAATTATCCACAACTAAGTGTTTGCAATGTAAAAAGAACTGAGAAGATATTGAATATTCTGCAAATACGGACAAATTAAATCAGTAGGAAAAGCAGCCCTGTAAAATAATATGATTTACATTATTCATATGATTATTCTTATTTTCTTTTCATTTCTCTTCAAAGAAGCATAGCTATTTCCCTAAGACTTTCCTTCATATGAGGTAAGAAAAGAAACAGGTGATTTTGTAAATTTAATTTTGTCCTTGTCTGGATTAGTCCTGAGCAAAACTTCACAATTCCATTCAAAAATGCAAAGAAGAGTTAGTGTTTAGCAAATTTTGATGAGTCAATATTTCAACAAGAACAAGTCAACACCCTTCAATTTACATATTAAACACTGAAGGGAAATGCATGCCTGTAGTGTGACCTAGATCCAGTGTACAATGAGCTTCTCTTATGATACAGTGAAAGAACAAGCACATTTCTGCTCATGCTTTCACCATGAGCTCCCACAGACAACAGTCTTACAGGCAAAAATATTTTGGAGAGCATCTACCTTCCCGTGGGCTCCCTCTCACATTTGGAGCTTAGTCTCCTTCTCCTTCCAGCCCTTGGAGTGGCCAAAATAGAAGAACATCAATGAGATAGTCTTCCCTCTCCATAACAACCCCTGAACACCAGAGTGGCTTTTTGAACAGTTCTGGTTTTGTACAAGTTCAATACAGTTTAAATTGGACTACGGTTTTTAACATCTTTTTGATTTGTGATCCCTGGATAATGTGACCAGTGGAGATATAAGCCCTCATGCAGCCAACAGATAATTATTTAGAAATAGGCTTGTTTTTCTCAATGGCTTTGCCTGGATCATAGAAGTCATGTAGGAGTGAGACCAGTGAAAAGCTGCTGGAGGTCTTGGTTGTTGCAGTAGTGGTAGACAGGGCAAGGTGGTGCTGTTCTGCTATCATTTTTGTTTATTTGTTTGGGGTCTAACTCAGCTAGCATGTGTTCAGGCATGCTGTGTTGTTACATTCCAGATTTTTTAATGAAGGCTTTTACTCCAAAAAAGACAGTGGGGTTTGTTGAAGAAGCTTTATTAATTGCAAAAGCTTGCTTGCTTTGAGGGCCCAGCAGAGGCAGCTTTTCAGGGAAAATAACTCCCAGGGAACTACTGCATATGTGAGCCAAGACACTGGAAGGAAAGCATTGCTTGCAGACCTTCTGAGCACCAGTCTTCCAGGTGGAATGTTTCTATGCATGCAGAGAAATTTCACATTACTTCTGAGAAGATCACCATCAAATCCTCAGAGGGTTGCATAGCATAGGAATGTTGCTGGGCCAGGAATTGAACTCAATAATCCTTGTGGGTCCCTTCTTCTAATTTAGGATATTCTGTGATTCTATGACTCAGAGAACTGAAGTCAAGTGCCAGGGAAAAGGATGGTGATACTTGCAGAAAGATCATTTTGGAAACAATGAGCATCTCAACAGTTAGAAAAATGAAGTCTGCCTGAGTACTCTTACAGGGTCTTTGCCCTTGGGACCACTTCTGGTCTTTACTGCAGTGCTGAACTCTCACACCTCCAGCTGACTCCTATCCAGGAGCTTCAGTCTGCTGCAAAAGAAGTGCTCCCTACTGCTCAGCCAAGATAGCAGTTCTAAGCAAATTGCCTGCCATCAAAATGTGAAACAGCCACTAAGTTTTGTATCTTGAATTTTCTATTAGCCTTTGGCCATTTTATTCCATTCATTAAAACAAATGCAATGTGTCACTGACCTCAGTTACACTCACAGTGAGGTCTGACCTGAGCTCACACGGTAAGTGGAAGTGGTGGCATTCATGTGTAAGATTTCAACTGCATCCTTCATTCCAGGAATAAGCACAGCCACAACATTCATAGTATCTTATAAACCAGTATCCTTGCCAACAATGTTTCCACCCTATTGCCTTAGACAAACTGGGCAAATTAACAGACAGCAGTTACATTTGCAAATGCTAAAGGCAGAAGGCTGGGAAGTACCGTCTGGCATCCTCAATACATGAGCAGTGAATGCTGGGAATATGAAAGGAAAGTGAGCAGGTTTGTATGCTCTTCCTGACTGGCATTTCTAACCCCTGTCACTGCTGGAGACTACACTGGAATAGGTGAGTGGTAGGTCTGATGCCACTGTTTTTTGCATAGGCTCATGTTTCTTTCCTGCTGGGATGTTCAAGGAGTAGCTTGTGCAGCTTGATGCAGCTCTGTGCAGAGATAGCCGAGGTCACTATGGACTTGTCACTCCTGTAGCCAAGGTAGTATGTGCTCTGCTACTTGCATCAGACAACTTCTAGTACCCAGGCTGCCTAGCACAGAAAGCAAAGATGAAAGCAGTCCTTCTACTTAGCCCCACTTAGCACTGCAGCATCTTAGCTGCAGCTTCATCCAGGCAGAGCACCTGCTGCCAGGGATGCCCAAACTTCTGGGCTACCATCTGTAGATCAGCACGGCCCAGAAAGGCAGTGCAAAAGTGAGGCCTCCAGCTGTGCTCAACAGGAAGTCTGTCAGGTATTCCTGTGCTGTGACTCCATCTTCAGCAGCCCATAACTTACCTCTCCAACTAATCTGCTGTCCTGCTTCTGATAGTGCTTGCAAAACCTGCTAAAGATCTAGTCATCCAAGGAAGACTTGCCTGCAGATAATCAAGCCTATCCTGTTTATCAGCTGGCTGGCAACTCAGAAATGCAAGAACTCTCATGGTCCTGCTTCCCAATAGGATCTGCTCTCCCTGGAGATTTTGACTCTTGGCTGAAGAACTGCTTCCTCTTGCTATTCAATTGTAAAAGCAGGCAAAAGAAACCCCAGCCCACCTACCTAGAAGCTTTTCTCTGTGAACCCAGATTAAAGAAAACCCTCACTTTCCAGCCCTTTCTGACATAACCCAACACAGAGTGTGACCAAAGTTGGAAAGTTTCCCACTCCTGCAATTCAGTGATAGTTCAAAAATTAATCAGGCAATAAAGTAGAGGAGATTCAGCTCATTTGATCTAACAGTTTGCCAAGGAATGGTGGCTATGTCTCCATCTGATATACATACCTTGTAACTCAAGTACTGATTCCATATAGTCTCCAAAAATACATTAAAACCAGCTGTGAAATACAGTGCTGCCATAAACTAAATTAAAGAGAAAACTCTTTTGAAACCTTAGCCTAGAAAAGCATTAAGAGATCATCAAGTCTGCTTTAAATAAGACTATTTATGTGACTGTCAGAACCATAGGCTATATATAACCAGAAGTCAAGAAGCTAGGACAGTCAGAGGAATCTTTAAGCCACCCATGTTTTGATGGGAACAGATGGAGAAATGCCTCCTGTCCAAGTGGAGAATGAGCCCATCACTAAAATTGCTAGGAGACAGGTTTTAAAAGTAGTTCAGTCAACTTGCTGGAATAATTCCCTGACCCCACTGTACTAATTCCCTACAAGCACAATATTCTTGCAAAAACGGTGTTCAGGAAATTCTCTTCCAGTGTGAGACATCTCCTAACAGTGAAAATTGTTGGTGCTCTGTTAATGATAGCAGTTAAAAAGCTCTTTATCTTTTCAACACCGTCACGTACCTACCACTGGAATCAACTTTTCACTTACCAATGCAGAGATTTCCACTGACTTTAGCAGCACAGAGTCAGACCTACAAGTAGGTGAAGGCTGCCAGTCTCTGAGGAACCTACTCCCTGCACTGGAGATACTCACTGCATTTAGGGAGACAAGATGTACTCTCCAGGACACCACTTTCTTTTGCTCTCTCCAAGCATTTTCTCCCAGATTCAGGCATTTCTACCTTCTGCTGCATGCCAAACTTTGGGTAGCCAGGAGCTGCTGCTTCTCACATTTTTCTTTCCATTTGACATCTCTGCCAGGCAGCACTTTCCAAAGGTGAGTTTTGTCACATCCTACCTCTGGAAGGCAGGTCTTGGTAGAGGACAACCAGGCATCTTTCAATCTCTGAGCTAATAGTTTTGCAATCATACATTCAGAATATGATTATCAAATAATACTTCTGTAAATCAATGCCCTTAAAAATTCCTCTGGAAAGAGACAAGAGATGGGTAAGATTGAGACTAGAGATGTTGATCAGTGTTACATATCTCACCACTACACCAACTGACCTCAGTTATGCAGTTCTAGCAACAGTGGCATGAAGTGTTTTGTTATGTTTGGAAGGACTTTGTGGTCTCAAGAACAGATTGTGCACTGGCATAAGAAGAGACTCCCCTTTAGTGTGTTTGAAGATGTTTAGTATATGTGATGGATAACTTCTCAGGGCTGAGATGAATCAACAATGTATATTTATTATCTGGTTTATATTTCCATGTTGTTCAGCTTCTTTGTGAGACTATAGGGAAATGTTAACAAATTAGTTGCATTCACTGCTAAAAGGGATCATAAGAAGTGTTCTCAATCATCTGCCTTATACAGATGTTATGCATGGGAGGTTGTGTTCTTTACTACCACCTATTGCCTGTATTATCATAGCACCTCTAAGCCTCAGAAACAGAGCAGGCTCCATTGCAGGGATGCCATGAGCACACTAAAAATGCAGTCACAGTTTAAAAAATTCTGCGGTGTAAATTCTTGAAGACATATTAAATGGAAAATCAACATAACTCAGCTGTTCTCATATCTTTAAAACTTTCACCTTTTCTTTCTAGGTGAAACTATGACTCAGAAGCATTTTGTTACTTATCTATTGTCCTTTAAAGTTTTATCTACAAGCCCCTAAATAAAGTTAACCCTAAAACTGAATAAGGATCCTTTTATTTCAACTCAAATCATGTTGTTGACATGATGGTGTTACCTTGATAATATTGTAACATACAATCTCTCAGATGTATTGGAATCTGTGTCCCTCTAACTATCCTACAACTAGATAAGCTTCAAGGGCAAGAATTTTTCCAGAGAAGCTTGAATGCAGACAGCAGATTTACAGATAATATTCCAGTGAGGTATAAAGCACACAAAATGTGGTGTTCTGGACTGTGAGGCAGCTCTGTCAAGTTGGAACACATAACGTAATCAGTATATCAAAAAAAAGTAAACAAAGCAGATTGTTGTCAAGAGACAACCTTACTCTAAAGGCCTTATTCATTCTTCAGCTAGATAGTGTGAGCTTTCAGGCTTTGAGTACAGTCCTCTTCTATTGCTGCTGCTAATAGGACTGGGTCAGTGCTTCCTGTACAGAGTGGTTTTCCACCTTGTAATCCACAGACTCATGAAAGTCTATTGGTTTCTTCCAGATGGAAAAGAAATACCAATAGACTCCCACCAGCTCTTTGGTGGTCCTCAGATCCAACTGAAAATGGTTTGGTAGTTCTGTTTCTCCCCTTCTTCCTATTGGCAAGACAAAGCTAAGCCTTCTTGCCAGAAGTAGGCCCATCGACAAGAAGATTCAGAAGGAAAAGCTAGGGAACTACAGGCCTGCCAGCCTGACATCAGTACCAGGGAAGGTCATAGAGCAGATCGTCCTGAGTGCCATCATATGGCAGGTATAGAACTACCAGGGGATCAGGCCCATTACGTGTGGGTTTATGAAAGGCAGGTCCTGCTTGACCAGCCTGACCTCCCTCTAGGAGAGGGTGATCTACTTAGTGGATGAGGGAAATGTCGTGGTGAAGTGTCAGGTCATGCACTTGGGCCACAAAACCCCCATGTGATTCCACAGGCTTGAGGACGAGTGTCTGGAAATCTGCTCAGTGGAAAAGGACGTGTGAGTTTTGGTTGAGTGTAAATGGCCTCAAGTTGTACCAGGGAAGGTTTATATTGGCTATTAGGAAAAGTTTCTGACTAAAAAGGCTGTCAAGCATTGGAACTGACTGCCCAGGGAAGCAGTGGAGTCACCATCCCTAGAGGTACTTAAGATGTGTGGATGTGTCCCTTGGGAACATGGTTTAGCCATGGACTTGGCAGTGCTGGGATAACAGTTGGAACTGATGATCTTACATGTGTTTTCCAACTTAAATAATTCTATCATTCTCTAAGTACAATTTTAGCTTCTGAAGATGGCTTGGGGCTTTGCTGAAGTCAGTTCAAGAAGGCCCTGTAATTACTCGGGCAGACTGCTAACCCCTTGCAGACAGGCACAAGTATCCTTGTTCCACCCTCCCAGGTAAAGCGTATCACCAGACTCAACATAACACCTGCTCTGAGTTTTCTGCATTTGTTGGAAAAGGTACATTATTTCTTTTGGTCCTTATTGTTTATAGCAGAAAATGGAACATGAGGCAGGAACATTGCCCTTCACAAGGGAAAAATTGAGAATCCAAAGTGATCTCATGACTCCAAAGCGAATCAGACGATAAGCCTGGGAAGCTTACCCAGCTATAATGGTGCCTTGTACCAATCAACAGCACAGGATTAGTAGGATTAAAGTAAATCTTATTTCTGGCCATCCATGTCTGAATTTCATTTTGGCATTGGGTCAACAAAGCAACTGCCTTTTGCAAGGTAGCGTGACAAATTTCTTTTTCCGTAAACATTACAGGAAAAAAAAATTCTCGAAAAGTCTGTGAAGTGCTCTGTGTTATCTGTGGAGATGATGCTAAAACTGGAGCAGAACGAAATGTTCAACTTTCATTTTATAATAGAGTGCAACAGAAGCACATCATGAAGTCACAGGTTTACATCTGCTCAGCTGAGAAGGAGCATTTTCTTTTGTCTTTGTCCTATGCATCTTCTCCTTACATCACATCCAAATTCCCCAGATTAAACACTTTGTACTACAAATAATGTTCCCTTTTGTCCAAGAGTTAACCACAGTTTAAACACACTGGCTGACACACTTTTGTGTTTCAGACGCAGTAAAGAAAGGAGGTTAATGGACATAAAAGGATATGGATATGCACAGAAGCAAAAGAACTGGTATTTTGCAGTTGCAAAGATGCTGAGATTGCAAGCATTAAACAAAGAACGAGGCTTACAGCTAAATTAGCACATTTTTTGATTGATTTTTGCCAGCAATTTTCCTCATAAACAGAGATTCTGTTTCTAAAAATAAGAGTTTAATTCTGATTCTTCATAGTGTTAATTTCTCAGACTAAAGATATTTCTTAAAATCTCTCAATGTATTCTTGAAGTCTGGATCTCTTTTGTGCTTGCAGCTAAGAGTGTCCTCTTCAGGTACCAGATGGAGACATGCCACATGTGTGGACATGTCTGAACCAGCATGGTGAAGAAGGCAGAGCTCAGTCCCAGCTCAGGAACAAATGAATTGTATTTTTCATGCTCTCCAGGTTTCTCCTCTGTGCCATGGAGTTGCTGACATTGACAAATACTAATGGTTAAAAAATACACAAAACATTTGCAGTAGGTAGGAAATGTCATGTCTGCATTTCAGATGTCAGCTTTGGTAGGACTATTTGAAGCACTGAGACAGACCTTTTAGCCTATTCCCAGTAATGCGTTATTTAGGACAATTAACAGTGGTAGTGCTCCTTGAACTGTAAAAAGCTGAAGTTTATAATCCCTTCAGGCAGGAATTAACATCTTCATGTTTGGAACTACTACTAGAATACCTCCTCCCTTCTTCCTTCCCAATGCCAGGTGGAGCTATGAGCATCTCCTCCCCATTTTACAGACTGAAAGCGTCTGAGCTGTATGTTAGACACTAAAAGTGACAGAACTCTGGTGGCATCACCCTGATTTACAGGAGCAAAAGATCTGACCCAGAATGCATGGTTATTCTGTTCTATTAAAACCATGCCTCTAAGTGTACAGATAAGGGCTGCCTGCAAGTCTGGCTTTCCCCTGTAGTCTGAGGCCTGCTGCTGCTGTCCTCTGGAAACAAAGAGTAATAACACCTTTTTAATCTGAATACAACTAGGTATAAAGATCCTGCTGTGAAGATACAACACAACACTTAACACTGGTGCTGTTTTAAAGAGATATTTTCAGTTTTATGGGAGTTCTTGCTCCAGAATGGAAGGATTAGAGCAAGTTTAGTAAGAAACCTAATTGTATGTATGGCCAGACTTCACGAATGAAGATTTGGGAGGGGCTCTCCCCACATGGGTGTGCCCTTCCAGCCTGCACAGTGGGGTTTTTTAGGTTAGGCACAGCGTGCACAGAACTGGCCCCACTGTTTAAGTCCACTTGCCATGGCCAAGTGAGCTTGGACAGTGACAGTAAAGTCCTCGGGACTGTCTACAGCACCCAATACTAACTGGGGCTGATCCTGCTTGGCATCCAAGATCTGACGGGATCGGATGGCAGGGAGGCATTGAACTGCCAGGGTGCCCCACTGAGACTCGAACTCAGGTCCTTGGGATTCCTAGCCCAGAGTGCTCTCCTTTACACCAGTGAATATTACGAAGTATCTTTTAAAGGGCAAAATTCAGGGCTCAGGTGATACTTATGAAGATACAGACCCACACTAAAGTTACCACAAAGCAGAGTCAAGGGCTGAGCAGTCAGCTGGTACAAAAGCAGACTGGCTACATAAAAAGGCAATAGTGCCATTTTCATTTGTTGCTTATCATTACTAAACAACTGTTTCATTGAGCCACCAGCGGCATAGCACTTGCCCTCCAGTGCTTTGTCTGGCTATCAGTTATCAAGCTCCTAATACCAAAGATGCAAAAGGGGACCTTGGACAGTCATCTTGGATGATCCTGAAATCAGCTCAGTTGGTTCAAGCATGGCGGTAATAACACCAAGATCGTGGATTTGATACCTATAAGGGCCATTCACTTAAGGGCTGGATTGGATGATTCCTGTGGGTCCCTTCCAACTCAGAATATTCTGCAAAAATCAGAAACAGATCTTCTGTGAAATGAAGGATCTGATGCCACTGAAGTCATTTGAGCTGTGCCACATGACATTGACACAAAGTGGTGTCAACGTAGCCCCCATGCACCTTTCAGTTCACACCAGCTCAAGCATGGGGACTCACTTCACAGCTGCATTAAGCTCTTGCTCTTACTGGGAAAACCTTAGTACCGGAATGGTGGAGAACAAAAGGGCAGGGGTGTGTGGTTAAATGCCAGCCCATTTCATAAAACTTTCCCTGCTTTTCCTGGAACATTATTCCTTTGGTGGACTCCACTGTGGTTGTGTGTGGAGTCCTCTCCAAACTGCACCCTGGAAGTCCACTGCTTTTCCATTTCTGCTTAAAGTAAAGGCAAGTTTGTGTAAAACTGCTTTGCAACTGTAAAATGTGATAACCAGGATGTGAAGGTTTCTAAATGCCACCCTGGCAGGATGAAGGGCTGCTAACTGACCTTTGTAACTCCTTATTCCATGACCACGGCATTCTGGCCAAGCCTTGCCTGAGGTCAAACACAGGTTCCCACTCTCCCATGTTTTGTTTCACTTCTTTGTTATGCATATAGTGTTGATTATCTGATAATTTACTTCCTTTAGTCCACACTCCTTGTCTTTACATAGGCTTCACTTTGACAGTTGATGTGAACTCCTCCAATCAAATTCCAATACATTTGCATGAGCTGTATGGATTATGCCTGGTGTTTTTAGGATGTGTTTGAACTTCTGTAGAAGAAAAATTAGAGGCTATTCTTCAACAGTGACCCCCACTGGAGAGTAAGCCTTAACCTTTGTTCTCCACATCTAAGGTATTAAATTAATTATGGAGAGCAAGATAAGTAGCTCTCAAGAACAGTTTGTGCTTTAGTAACTCATTTCAAGTAACCTAAGACCTTATACTTGATCAGTGATGTTGCAGTGAATTTTTAATGTGTTCTGCACATGGATTTTTATGAATTGCCATTTCAATTTGATTTTACTTTACAATGCTCGGTGTTGTATGCTTGTCGAGGCAGACTCACAGAACTGGAATTCTGTTTCTAGTTTTGAAGTGAAAACAATATTGTTGAGACATTTTGCCTGTGGTAAGATTTTAAGTATTGTGACAAATGTTAAAATAGTAACAAATGTAGGTAAAGTTGTAAGAACAAGGTTGAAAAAACATTGTACTTCTTTCCACATGCTTCTCTTTCCTCTTGATCAGCAAAGCTCTTTTTGAATAGAAGATTACTTGCAATTCCAAAAGTAGCATAGTCCTAAATATTTTGGGTACAGCATCACTCTTTTGAAGAGCATCCTGAGACATCCTCCAATCAACAGCCTCACTGAAACATCATTGCCTCTGCACAAAGAGAGACTAGTGTGGGTCGTATATGCTCTACTGTAAGGAACCAGAGGAAGTGGTCTCAGTTCTTATTCAGATACTCAGAACATTTTTATTTGCCTGTACAGCCTTGACTGCTGTCAAGATAGTGCAAAAGAGTAAATATTCCTAACTAAGCTGATGTTTTTATTAAAGTAGCAATAAGCACACATCATTTGGAAACTAACTTTGATAACAGTCATGGAGAAATCCACATGAAATTTATAGCCAATACTTCAAGTACAGTGGGCAGGATAAGGATCTCAACCTAGTTCTTACAGGTATTGTCATTCTAGTGAATGAACAGGGAAGTGTCCTCTTGTTGAACATAATGGGTGATGAGAAGATGTTATACTGCCTTCAAAATAGTTTCCATGCAGCAAAAATCATACATCATGATTCAGTGCCACCTCCTTTAAACTGGTTATCCTACTTACTTTTTCTACTTACTTACAACAGGTAAAAACATTAAGGTACTCTATAACCACTGTGGCTTTTATAATTCCCTTTGGCCACTCTCCTTTTCTGACATATCCCCTCATATAGCTCATCCTTGCTCAAAATCTTCCAGGAGTCATTGTTTCTCTGGCTTCTAGATGAGAAGAGCAAGACAATTTGTTAAGTTTACTGGGAACCCTGACGTCACTAATCTAATACAGAAAGTATTGAGGTATATTGTGAGCGTATCCTACACCAAAAGGGAGAGACAGGGGCCCGGATTCATTCCACCTGACTTCTGATCCTGAATTTATAACTGAGATGTCCAAGTCAGGACACAGTGCCTCTATAAACCGGGGATAGACAAGGCAGTTTTGGAGCATGATTCTTGTCTTAGCAAGATGAACAACTCACTGTACTATAACATTAAGTAAAGAGTGAGTACAAGGGTCCTAGATACTTTTTTTCAGGTTTATAATTACAGTTAGGAGACTCATATTAGGGTCAAAATACCTCCAACACTGTGCTTTTACTGCAACCTCTTGCCCCACTCCTTACCCCACCTGTCCTCAGTGGCCTCTACCCATGAGAAAGAGTCTGTGTCAGGGGCAGATCGTGCAGTACACCCCACATTTATTGCAACTGCAGGAAAATAAATCTGTGCAAAAGAAGTGAGAACTTTAATAAATTTTACAGCTCTGCTCAGATGCCCTGCACTCAACACACAGTCTTTTTATTTTCAGAAATATTTATTTCACTTACTAACTTTAGGTTGTTTTTCTTTTAGCGATAAATACTCCATAGCAACTGAATTGTTTAAAACTTTTTTCTAACAAAAAAATTAAATCTCTTGAGCACTCTTGTTCTCTGAACAATATTATATCAGATTAAACATTTCAGCAGGCATTTAGACACATCTGCACAAATGTCGATAAAACTAGAGCAATAAGGGCCAAAAAGAGATGCTTTTGAAAATCAAAACACTTGTGCCCTGGCTTAAATGTGGATCCAGGTGGGTTTTGTGCCTGCATTTGTGTTTTTTGGGGGGGTGGGGGTGGGGGGGCTGTCCAAGTGTTCCCAGCCAGTTCAGAGTCTTCTAATTAAAAATACATATTGGAAAATGCATAGTTACTCTAGCTGCCAAATCAAAACAGACAAGTTAAATATTCATTTTTGAACCAGCTTAACTTTTCAGTGTGATATCTTGTGTCTCTTTTGTGGCACATACAGACGTGATCCTAACAATTGTAACTGTGTTGTGTTTTCTGATATTAGGTATCAGCACTGTATACCTGATGCTGTGTATGGGGACAAAATACATGCTAGAGAATGAACCTGTGAGTAATAGGAGAAGCTGTCTCCTACAAGCAAATGCAAGTGCCCATATAACATATTCCAGATCTCAAAAAATCTTCAAAATACTTTCTACAAGACATGTGCAAAGCACTCAGTAAAGTGGTAAGCTTTATTTTGTCCCTCTGACATTTATATCTCCTAATGCATACAGACACAGGTCTCTACCATTAATGTTTGACTTAATGGTCTCCCATCATCTCTTTTCTACAAGTTGTGAACTTCAGTTGGGTTGTAGTCTGAATTTCATATCCCTGAATGTCTTCATTGAATTTATAAGCAATGTTGTTCAGCTTATATCTGAAAACTAAAATCTACAGAACAACTCTCTGGATTTCTAGAAAAGTAAGTTTCCTTGCAAATTTTGTCGCTAGTCCATCATCCCTTATTCATTCAGGTGCTCCTTTTTAGGTTGCTACCTACTAAGGACATCTTAAGCTTGGTTATTCGACTTCAAGAAGTTGGTTGCCATGGAAACAGTAAGACATAGCTTTGGGCATCTTTTGGGCCAAATTTTAGGTGAAAGTCTCAGTGGGAAAATTGTCATTGTGAGACATTCCAGTTTTAAATCAAAGCCAAAGGATCTCTGCTCAACAAAGGACTTGAGACAGATGTGGCTGGCCTTGTCTCTTTTGATAACCAGGGACTTCTAACTCATGGAGGAGTTGGGATTAGCCATGGATACAGCAGACAAAAACACACACAAGGGACCTTGTAAACAAGATCTTAAAAGAGACAATATGTCAAAGCATATTCATACTAACGTAAGCAGGAAGGTGGTGTGGAGTGATGTTTGTTTGCATGTGCATGGTGTTTTATTTGTGTAGTTGTTAACTCATATGGAGACGTTGTTTCTACTGTTCATTGCAGTGGCTTTTCTGTTAGTTGCCCTGATAATTACTGATAATAGCAATAATTAAGGCATTATTTTGCATACTAAAAAACCCCCAAACCCCGTTATCTTAACAGACTTGCTTTCTCAGTAAAGAGGACACAAAATTTAACGTAGTTAGAGCCTCCTGAAACACTACTATGTTTCAGTACATGTATAAGGGATCAGGGACTGTATCAGGCTGACTTGAACAGATGGAACCGTAAGTCTAGGTGAGAAGTTTTTTTGTGCATTACCAAAACTCTTTTAATGCTGTCTAGTTTCTACACCTGCAGGAAATACTGTGTCATCTGCCAAACCCCAAATTTCAAGGATTAGCTAATAATATTTTCTTTGAAAAAGAGAGCTGATTTTTAACCAGTATCGTGAGTCTTTGAAGTCTCTGTAATCTATTTTCCCTGGTTGCTTTTAATGAGCCTTTGAATGTTACTCTGCAATTTTTTTTTAATTTAGTGGGGGAAGGGAACATGCATTCTCTTTTCTCCAAAGAATTTAAAAAATTCATTATTGCAAATAACTTTCACCGTGCCAGAACACTAAGTTATGCAGTATCCTTTCAGTGCATCTATGGTAAATAAATCACAGCTTTGCTAGATTCTCCATCCCAGAGATTAATGAGATGCAGAATAAAATCCCAATTAATTAATATCTAAATTTGAGTCTCTTTTTTCTTCATCTAGGCCAGCTATCAGTTGAGTTTTTTCTCATTCTCTTTGTTATCTATATTATTCTCCACACTACTCTAAATGACTACATGTATGCCCATGCCATGGTTTCAATTGTGTTTTAAAAATTAGCACAGTTGATGCTAAACCAGTTAGCCTTGGAATCTGAAACAGGTAAGAAATGGCAGCAGGGAACTCATGTTAGGCTTTTACAGTGGGTTTTACAGCTAAATTGTGGCTGGTACTAAACTAGCAATTTCACTGATGTCCATTGCCATGCCTCAATCCTTGCTATAAGTACAGAGCCTGGCTTGTCTAGCACGAGTCTCCACTGAGCTTGCCTTATTTACATTGGTAGCTTGTTTGATTCCAGGGGATGTATACCTGAATCTAACCATCAACCAGACATAACTTCCCCAAAGCTGGACAGCTGCTCCTTGCTCTGACTTGCAGCCCACTGCCAGGAATACACTTGTAGACACGTGCTGTGGTTATGCTGGCACAACAGTACACCTCTCCTTTCCAAAGCTTGGAGGGCTCCAGTCCCACACAGCTCAGCCGCCTCCGAAACACATCCCAGCTGACGTTACCAGAGCTGGGGGGAAGGAGGAGGCATTGATGAGGGATCTCACCTCATGAATCAAGGCTACCTTTGTACATTGGGGCTGTGGACTTGACTTCACGTTTGTGTTCTTGAGCGCTAAACTCCCCTCCAAAGGCTGTTGTGCCTGGCAGCCCCAGACTCCCTCCCCACTTCTGTGCCACCATAACCACAGACTCTCTGTCGACGCCTCCAGAGAAGAGAGAACAGGCCCCAGCCTGCGCAACTTCTTCATTAGTGCTGCTTGAAGTCATAATTAGATAATATGAGAGGGTTTTCCTCTTGCCAGCAGACAGACTTAATGTACAAAATCTGAAATAATAATTTTCAGCATATTGCAATTCAACTGTAAATAGGATAGAGCTGGGTTTTTTCTGTACTCAAGGAAGACAGCCCATCAGGCAGAACACAGAAAGAGTAGATATAAAGGTGAGCAGCTGTACAATAGCTCTGTTTATTCTTAAAATAAATGCAGACTCTAAAGACATTCCATTATTTAACATGTTTCTGTATCTCTTTCTAAAACTCCAAAGATACCTTTTCAGCTTCTCCACCATATTTTTCTGGTTTAAGAGCAGATAACTAATTACACTTCTATAAACTTTCTTTTCCTTTGAAACAGTAATCATTTCACCAGACTTCTCCTATTATGGTGCATTTTCAGAGCTCTTAGAGTGTTACTTGTTGTTAAACCAAACAGGAAACCAATTTGACTGGCCATGATGAGACCACAAATGGTCTCCAACTAAAAATGATTTATATCAGATGAAGATTCTTCTTAAAAGCTGGGGCACTGGCCCTGCTTCCACCATTAGTACTGCCAGATGGAGGAACTATTCAGCCTGCTCAAGGGTATGAAACAGCCTTCGCTGTTTTATGGTAAGAGTTAAAATATTGATGTTTAGGGTGCCTTTCCCTTGTTGGTGGAGGGTTGGAAGCACTGCCAAGCCACTGAGCATAAAACTATGCTTATTGCCTCCGTTGTGGACAAAGACATGGAAGAAGGAATTAGCCCACCTACAGAGTAATTATGTATCTTTTGTTATTTTGATTTCTTTCAAATCAAAGAGTTACTCCTGGCAGAGAAAATTTATTCATAATGGAAATCATACAGCTGGAAAGACTACGTGCAGGGTAGCATGAGCTTTTGCATTTACTTACCCCAATGCTATTCCATTCTGATTTGCTCCATGTTTGGTATTTAGGACCCCTGTACCACAGGCTTTCCAATAAATTAAACTTCTGCCACACTGAGCTGGAATATGTCCTGCACACAGTAGGCCAGAGCTTGCAATCCCCTAACGCACTCTCCCTCATGAGTTTGGAAAGGTGAAAGCAACCTGATTCACTCTTGCTCTTCCTCTGCTGGAATCCATGTCAAAGAGCCCAGTGGCAGGAGCCTGGCTAAAACACTGTGGGAATGGCTGGCATGAGATGCTTTTAGGAAACCTGTGATGTGGACCAACTCTTCTCTCAGAACTGCAAAGGTACCTTGCTCAGTGTGTTCGGCCCTCCAAGCAGCATCTGGAACTGAGTGAGATAAGTCCATGCCACAACACAGAAAGGTACAGGCAGGTGGTCACCCACTCACCCAAATTAGAGTTCCTTGCCTCTGGGAGAAGCAATAGAAAATGCAGAGTGTTATGGGTTTGGCTAGGTGTGGGCCTTAATTTAGGCTTTGGATTTCAGGGTAGGCCTGGGACTGTAGGCTGACTTGAGCTGGGCTGGGCTAGCTGACAGCTGACTTCTTCTAGCCAGTGGTATTCCATACCATATTCTGACATCATCTCAAAGTGTAAGAGCCGGTGTGGCTTGGTCAGTTCCATCATGGCTGCAGTAGAGGCAAGACATGCAGCTGCTGTCTTGCTGTCCTGGGCCTTGACTGCTGCTGTCACTACTTGTATTTTATTTTAGTTCAGGGAAGTAGAAATATTTTATTGTTATTCACTTTCTTTTGCCTTGCTGAGTGTCTTTTGGGATGCTTTATTAGATCTAAAGTGATGGAATCTGTTTTCTAGAGGGAAGTAGAAAATTGTTGTTATATCTAACTTGTGTAAGTGTGGGTTATAGTTTTCTTTTAATTTTCTCTTTTTTGTATAAATATATATAGTTAGTTTAAGTTTAAGCCTGTTTCCAGTTGTTTTCCTTTCTCCCTTTTCTTGGCAGGGGGGAGGGAAGATTTGACTCTGCATTGGGCAGTTGGCATTTTGCCAGCTCAACCCAAGACACAGAGGCATTGACCTGAGCTGGCCTTTCCCAGAGTATCTCCTTCTCCAGCTCCTCACCATAAGCATAAGGGGTGGAAGTGACATTTCACTGCTCTTGACTTGCTGACATGAACCACAGGCTGGATTGGCAGCAGAAAACAGAAACTTGAAATTACTTCCACATTTAGACTGCATGATAGAGTTAAGACATGTTCAGAGTGTAATCTGCATATGCCAAATTATTTTGGAATGTGTAAAAATGTGTGTTGTTAATACTGAATAAACACTCACCTGTTGATAACAGTGTTTTCACCTTCTGTCTTCAATAAATCTTCCTTTCTCTAGACTAGCATTGCTTCAACTATCCTGATGCAAGCAAGATGTCAGCTGAGGTCAGATGAGTCCTGAATCAAGACTGCAGAGTTGGTTTAATGTACACAAACTGCCTGATGTCAGCAAGCAAAATTAAAGAGAACAGCAAAACTATCCACAACATGGGTTAAACCCCCACTGCTATCAAATCAAGTGCAATTAAGAAGTCAGATCAACAAAGAGGGTGGATGAATCTCACACTGGAAGTAAAACATCTCTTTCTCCATTCTGTTTCCCTAAAATGCACCCACTCACCCTTTCCCAAAACAGAATGGCATAGCACACATGGTAGTTAGTTTCCCTAAAGTCCAGCTGGAAGATGCTCCAGTGGTGCAGTTACTCTGCTGTGTTATGTTCTGGAATGGAGTCTAGGAAAGGCATTCCAACTTCCTCTACGTAACTCCCTTCTTCTGAGATGACAAAGTGAGCATCAGTATTCTCTAGGATAACAGTGTGGATATTTACTCCTGTCATATTAGGGCTGTTGGAAATGTTTAATGTTTTTTATGGAAACCTGAAATTTACCATCAGTTCCCAACTTCATTTTTATCTGGTCTTGGATTTACTGCACTTCTTAACAACTATTATTTTTAAAGGCTTAAACAGGTTTGTTTTTTAGTTCCTTGACATCTCCTAGTGCTAGCAGTCAATGGGGTGTATGAATGTGAAATGAATATTGATATAAAAGGAGATTGCAGCATTTACTGCTCAGGTGGATGCTCCAATGAGGCTTTTTTCTGATTAGCAATGTCCTGTAGTAGTGATGGGAAACATTCAATATATGTGCACTTACTGTGAACTTGCTAGAGAGATTAGGAAGTTTCTCTATTAAAGCAGCCATTTCTTGCTAATAAAATTCAATTAGCATGTCAGCCTTGACTTCAGGCACATTTTGAGGAAGTGTCAATTTAATAATCACTCTTCAGTTTGAAATGTCATCCCTACTCTGATTACAAGTAAACTCTATAACAACTATAATTAGGAGAGTTTGGAGAAAGGAAGTTAGTTTGCATGTATTTAATTCTGTTTTGCAGCACCATGTGGAGTCCAGTTATTCCTTTTGCTACAGGTATATGCACTCCTGCAGGCCCTGCATTTTCCCCACTTAAACCAATGGGGTCATAGTTCAAGAGTGAAAAGGTTTATGGTAATAAAAATATTAACAACTACCAGAAAGAGCATTAGGGGGCTGGATCAATGTAAGCTGATGACAGCACACGAGTGCTTGGGGAAATGCAGTTGGACAGGAGAGAGATTAATGGAGAGAAACACTCACCATTCTAATGCCTGTACCCAGAGGTGTGAAGAAGGTTAGGAAACAGTTCTGTGGAGAATAGTAAAATTCTTCTTCTCAGAGAAGGAAAACGTGAGTAAACGGGATGCCCAGCTTCAGAGGACAAGAGAAAATTCAGATTCCACAGCATTAGTGGTGATGGCAAACTGGCCGCAACAGTGAGAGATCACAAGGATGAACAGAGAATACTCCTATCTATACCACACATATATCTAACCATATTCACGTAGCAGCTCCCAGAAGAGACTTGTGGTCTCTTGAATGCTGTGTACAATTGTATAGCTGTTTGTGCCAATAAGGTTGTAGGGAAGTAGGAACCAGAAATACGATGTGTGTCTCAGTACATCAGCAGTGTGGCCTTCACTGAAGGAGGAGGTCATCTCTGTGTCCTGGACAAACTGTCAAAATCTTAACTACCAGCCTTTTGCCTCACTAAGTTGCTCAGACTTTGGGACCCTCTTCAGTGAAAGTATTTGCCATTAAAATCTTAATGTCCCATGTTTTGGACATAATTTTAACATTTACCTGCTGAAACAAACTGGCAAAACTGAAAGTCCTAAATGAGCAGGTCCAGACTCACAGGAAACTGCCCTGACTGCTACTTTCCTGCCTTATGGGCTTATACCTTTAAATGTGGCCTTGGTGAGATCAGTGAAAGCCACTGTTGGGTCCAAGCGCAGAATATTGAAGGGAATTTTTGAAAAAGGATGATTTTGCTCATCTAAGTGGGTACAGGTTTGGTAATGCTCTGTCTGTGACATCTTTTCTGAGAATAAATAAGTGATATACTTAGGACAGGCTAACATCAGCAATGACAGGTTCCAGATTATGGTCAA
Organism: Sakesphorus luctuosus; assembly: GCA_013396695.1. Taxonomy (NCBI): domain Eukaryota; kingdom Metazoa; phylum Chordata; class Aves; order Passeriformes; family Thamnophilidae; genus Sakesphorus; species Sakesphorus luctuosus. The sequence continues at coordinate 554,917 of VWZD01013584.1, forward strand.
AAGGCCACAACTTCATTAATATGATGCCTAAAGGCACTCTCCTGACAGCTGTGGAAAGAGGAGGAAATGACAATAGCCTACAGCACTCATCAGCCTCTCCTCCCTTTCTGGCACTGCTGAACAAGACACATTGCAGCAGTCCAGAGCAGCCCTGCCAAACAGTGAGATTGCTTAATCCCACCTCCCTGCTTCCTGCAGTTCGATGCAGCAGGAAACCAGATTCCTTCTCATCTGCCAATGGCTCTGCCCTCTTGTCTCCATTGCCAGGAACATCCCCTAGCTATTGTTGCTGTAGAGTCACACCTCACCCAGGCTATCAATGCCAATGAGTACAGCAGTGGTATGGGGGTGGGAAGCTGTGAAGCAGTCACTGTGGGCTATGACCAAGTGCCTGCTAGCACCCGCAGCATAAGTGAGAAATCAAGCAGAACCTTTCTTTTACTCTGTTACCCCACTCTTCTACTCCCATATTGTATGTGTCTCTAAAGCAAAAAACTGTGCAGCCTTCCACTGCCAGGGGTAAAAGCCAATGCCATCCACAGAACCATCCCAACCTAAACTTACAGCAACTAACACAGGGGAGACATGCAAGAAAGCAATACAGTTCAACACAAGATTTTTCCTGTCATAAATAAAAGCACAAGGAATCATTTCACATATTTATCTCTGCTCATGATTGATATTCTTCCTGACATGTCTCAATCTCTGAGGTCAGCAAGTCCTTGTTGAAATCTAGTGATGTAGAAGGCTGGTCCAGGCTGATGTGTTCACAAATTAATTCTCTGAGTCTTGAGATTTAACTTCAGCTGAGGGAAACTACCCTCCCTGCAGTCAGCACAGAGGGACTGGCCCCTCTGAGGGACATTTCAGAGCTGAGGCCCAAAGTGAAACATTCAAAATCCCCCATGGAATGGGTTTTTTTCCCCTCCTTTGGCTACAAGAGAGAGACTCCACAGACTCATCTCGTGAGACTGAGGTTAATCTTTGAGACTGCTCTGCTCTTACTACATCTACTATTGAACAGACCTACCAAGAGCAATCCTGGGGGCAGCTGAAAAACTACTGAATTTTGATTTGCACCACACAATGCTACTGATGAAAAAAACCCGCAGTACGTGCTTGACTGGAGCCAACTGACTCCCCAGTGCCTGCAATGATAGCAGCTGTATTCTGATCAAAGGAAAATGACATTTCATCTCCACCTGCCTGGTGGAAAGTGCCAGTACCTCTCACATGAGCTATGTATGAGTCTGTTCTGTTTGCATTGAAAAACTAAGAAAAATGCAACACCTAAACTCATGGAGGGAAGGAGAGTAATGCAACATGACTTCCAAAATGAAGATGTGCTCCCTGTGGTGGAGATGCACAAACTTGGCAGGACCTGCCTCCTTTAAACAAGTTCACTCACGCATAGTTGGCACTGTGTGTCATGTGCTGAAGTCACACAATTCTCATGGGACTTGTAATGTCCCTTAGGTAAGCTGTACCTTTCCAGGCATGGGGTCAAAAGAGGGACCATGGAGTCTATGGAAATGTGAAGTAGTAATAGACTGGGAGAAGTAAATGAAGAGCAAGTGCTGGCTTCTATAGTTTTACTGAGGCTGAGTAGGGGGACACTGCTGGAACCAAAGCATTATTTTCCAGGGAAGGAAGAGAGTTGCACAGCTCTTGTCCTGCCTGAGCTGGTTAGATAGTGCGTGCAATTGGGAGGCTATGGTAAACTGCTGTTTCTTGGTCCTTTTTTTTGTGATCCTACACCAATTTGGAAACTGTTGCTCTTTCTGAAGAATTAAAACTTAATCATTCCCCCCTGCTTTATGAATCTCAAGTGAAATATTAAAATATCTTTCAGTGGCTTATAAATAATGTGTCATGACTACAACAGGTAGAAAGAGCAGCATAGTCCATGCTCCATTACCAGGGCTAAAAGCCTCCCTGATGTAGAAGAATGGGAGTATGGGATACATATGCCACAGTGATTTTAGCAGTGGATCATCTTGGGTACAAGAAATACTTTTTGTACTGTTTGAGCATTGCCTGCAACAGCTCTCACATCTCTGCTAGCTCCCACAGTGTTGCACTTGCTCTCCAAGCCCTCCAGGAGGTGTGGGGAGTTGATGCTGAGATTGGGACAGGCTCTGTGCCTTCCCCACCTTCTGAGCACAGGGCTGGGACACATTTCAAGCCAAGTTAGAAACCTAAACTAAAGACATGAGCTGCCTTTGAGTCATGGTTGTTCCCCTTCCCGGAGGCAAAGCGGGAAGGCACACAATCGGTCCAGGCCAAAAGCCAGCAGTGGGGCCAACAAAGTTTATCGGCTCAGACTTTGACCTCTGTGAAAGCAGCTGTATCCACCCTCTTGACCTAAGATTGTCCCAGGAGCAGGTCATTGCAGAATGTAGGATGTGCGTACTACTAGGCTGGCACTAATGCCCTCTTCAACTCAGACTAATTGACCTGAATTAATTAAAAGCTGCCTGTATGTGGTCATATAATGACAGAATGTACCACAACACACATTTGCAAGGATAACAAGCTAAGGTCAAGTGTGCAAACTTAAGCTAATGTTTCCAAACTGTGGAATGCCTGTATTTGCATCTGTCTGGCTCTCCTTTTACAGTAGCCCTTTCAGTGGTATTTACAACCAATAATTTAGTTTTATGTTCAGATTTTACGCCTGCTTGTTAGGCACGTTCACCTTTCGGAAGTGCATGTATGCAAGCTGAGCTGTCTTGCGTCAGAAGCAATGCTCCTTGTCTGACTGGGACTCAGCTTTCCCTAACGCCTCCTAAGAAGCCAGGTGCCCAAGTGCATGCATCTGACTTCAGGGAGTGTAACATCCTCCGCGGTGCCCCAAGAGGTGACACCAGCGGGCGGCCACCAGCTTCGCGCAGCGGTCAGGCCTGGGTGACCTGAGTTCCCTTTTGCCCCTGGCGACGGCTGTTTCTTCATCTTCTTTTTCTCCGCACCTGAGCAGTGCTCCCACCGGAGCGGAGACGGGCCAGGCAGGGAGGCGCAGAGGAAGAGTGTCCCCGGAGCAGCGCTCCCCGTCCGCCCGCGGCCGCCGATGCCTCCGCGCACCGGGACGCGG